>PVJA010009561.1:0-33214 GCA_004027025.1 Myocastor coypus
TTTTTTTTTTTTTTTGTTGTTGTTGTTGTTTTGTCTTGAGTTACGTTATTGTTGAATCCAAGAGTTCTCATATATTCTAGGGCTAATCACGTTTCAGATATATTGCAGTATCTTCCATTCTATCATTTACTGTACTAACTTCCTGATGACATTAAAATAAGCAAATTTGCTGAGTGTAGTGGCTCATGCCTGTAATCCTAGCACTCAGGAGGCTGAGGTAGGAGGATCACCTCGAGTTTGAGGACAGCCTGGGCTATATAGTGAGTTAAAAGCTAGTCTGAACTGCATAGTGAGACCCTATCTCAAAACAAAACAAATATACATATACATACATATATATATACATACACACACACACACACACACACACACACATATGCATGCCAATGTTTTGGTCCATAGCTTTAAGAAGTTTTTACTTTTCCCAGGGTATTCTCTTATATTTTCTTCTGTTGGTGTTTGAGTTTTGCTGTTTTTTATGTCTGTGATGCATTGGAAATTCAGCTTAATACATACAAGATGTGGGTGCAGCTTAACTTTTCTGCATAGAGCTTCCCAACAAAGAATATATTAATATTTAGTAATCAATCTTTGCCAATCGATTTTTATATACTGGTGTGATTCTGAATTCTTGTTGTGTTTTGAAGCATGGTGTTACTATGTAGTTGAGACTAATCTTGAGCTCCTGGAAATCCTCCTGCCATAGCTTCCAATATGCTGTAATTACAGATGTGCACCACCACTCCCATCTTGAATTTGTGTGTGTGTGTGTGTGTGTGTGTGTGTGTGTGTGTGCACGTTGGGGATTTAATCCAGGGCCTTGTACATGTTAGGCAAGTCCTCTGCCACTGAGCTATATTCTCAGCCTCTTTTTCTGTTTTATTTTGCAGACAGGGTCAGATAAATTGCCTGGGCTGGTCTTGAATTTGCAATCCTCCTGCCTTAGCCTCTGAAGTAGGTAGGATAACAAGTATGTGCCATCATGCCTGGCATGAAATTTATATGTGGTCACGAAAGCAAACTGAGTATAGTTAAAGAGGAAACGAGGGCCAAAGCTGAGCCCTGGGCCAGTTAGCCTGGAGAGATTCTATTTTAAATTTGCTTTAACTCTGTCTGCCAAACACTTTTTTTTTTTTTTAGCGTTTTATTTATTTATTCAAATTTTCTTTTTATTGTCATTCAGTCCTAATAGTTATTTTTTCATGTTGGATATTGACCCCAGAATCTCACACAAGCTAAGCATGTACTTTACCACTGAGCTTCATTCCAAGCCCTAATTATTAACACTTTTCTTTACATCTTCTTTATCTTTTTGAGATAGGGTCTCACTATGCAGTTCAGGCTGGCCTTGAACTCACTGTTGTAGCCCAGGCTGGTCTTGAACTCATACCAATCCTCCTGCCTCAGCCTCCCAAGTGCTGGGATTACAGGTGTGTGCCACCATGCCCAGCACGTCTTCTTTAATTGAATTATTTAGTAGTTTGTTGGAGAATGGAGGATTATTTCATGATACATAGGCTGCATTTTCATGATCCTTTTGTAATTCCTCTTCCCCACAACCCCGGAGCGGAGGATTGAACTCAGGCCCTTGTGCTTGCCAGGCAAATGCTTATTCTACTGAGCTATCTCCCCTCCCTTTGTAATTCATTTCAAACTGTATTACATTTTGCTGGGCATGAGCGGTGTAATCCTAGCACTCAAGAGGTTGAGGCAGGAGGATCACCATGAGTTCAAGGTCATCCTGAACTACATAGTGAGTTCAAGGCTAATCTGAACTACAAAGAGAGACCTTGTCTCAAAAAAAAAAAATAATTTATTCCATTTGACAGAGAATTATAATCTGAATTGTCACTGTTTTCTTAAATCTTCACTACTACATGGTCCATTTTCACAAATTTTCCATGTATATATTTTCCACTTGAGGTATATTGTTAATGCATATAATATTTTGCATATATAACTTCCCTTTACTTTACATTTTAATTAATTAACTTGTGGTACCAGAGATCAAACTCAGGACCTTGTGCTTGCCAGGTAGGTGCTTATCAGAGCTATCTCCCTGGCCCTCTTTTGTTTTTGAAGACAGGGTGTCGCTATGCAGTTCAGGCTACCCTTGAGCTCACTTTGTAGCCCATGCTGGTCTCCAACTCACAAGGATCCTTCTGCTTCAGTTTCCCGAGTGCTGGGATTATAGTCACGTGCCACCATTCCTGGCTTTTGAAAATGAATCCCATGGCCAGGAAGAGGATTCTGAGCAATTTTGCTTTGTTGTTGTTTGTATTTTGAGACAGAAGCTCAATATATAGTCCAGGGTGGCCTTGAACTCAAGGGGATGCCTTTATTTTTTCATCCTTTTGAGACAGGATCTCATTGTGCAGTTCAAGATTGTCTTCAATTCACAACAATTCTTCTGCCTCAGCCTCCTAAATGCTGGGATTAATTTTTCTTATATTACATTGCTACCTTGCTTTTGTTTTAGGCTATATTCTCCCAATGTATTTTTTCTTGCACTTTATTTTTCCACTATATAGATACTTTCACCTGTCTGGTGGAGGCTGGGAAAGGAGTTTGAAAATGGAAAAGCAATGTCCCCTTTGGACTCAAACTTGTTTCCAAGGGATACCTCATTTTGGCTCCTGCGAGTCCTTCCTTTACTTTATAGGACAGATGAAGAGCAAGGGAAATCATGCCCGCTCCCCATAGGTAGCATGTGCCACCTTTCTAGGATGTATGGACATGGTGGACACCTATTATCCTTGGCCCAGACTCTGATCCCCTGCAGTGTTGATGTAGCCAACACACAGGGCCATCTCCTAGAATTGTAGATATGAACATACAGTGTCCTCTGGATACTTCAACTCAAAGGCAAAGTTTTGGACCCTCTTGACAAGGCCACAGGATGACAATAGAAAACTAGGCATAGTTGCATACGCATGCAGTCCCTTCAGGCTGAGGCAGAAGGGTTACTGAGTTCAAAGCCAGCCTAAGCTACATACTCAGTTAGAGGCTGGCTTAAACAACCTAGCAAGAAAATGTCTCAAAAAATTGTAAAAAACTGACAACAGAAAAAGAATGCACCAGATTCAGCAGCAAGTGAGCCAAACAAGACAGTTGCCATGGAATCAATGGGTAAAGAGAGCATGATAGTTAAAAAAAGATGATGTTGAGTTACAGGCAAGAATTCTGAGAGCCCTTGGCGGGAGGCAGTGAAATTTAAGGTGGGAAGGGAAGGTTAGAGTTAAAGAAGCCCTTTGTTTTTTTTATTAGAACACCAGGAAATGCTTGTATGGTCTTTGAAATTACTCAACAAAGATGGCTAGATTGCCAATGGAGGGGATGTAAGTGGGTTCTTCTTTCCTAGGAGCCATGAAACACCACTTGCATCATTCCAGAGAGAGGGTACCAGATTGGGGGGGGGGCTGAACCTATAGTTTGGCTGATAAGAGTTTTGGTTTCAGTTGGGCATGGTGGTACATACCTAAGGATGAGGCAGGAGGAGCACAAATTTAAGCCCAGATTTGACAACTTAGTAAGACTTTTTTTTTCTTCCTTTAAATTTGTACATGTTTGTAATATGTACCAGCTACATTCATTGTGGGGAATTGGCATATGTACAGAACACATGCGAACCTGTTCCCTCCACTTTTCTATCCTTCTTTTCTTTGCCTTGCTTGATCAGATTTATTTTTATTTATTTATTTATTTATTTATTTATTTATTTGTATTATGGCAAGCTCAGCTTGCCCTGAGGGTGGGGCTGGTGCAGCATGTGGTGCCAGGGATCAAACTGTGGCCTGATTGCCTAAGTTTTCCTGAATAGGCACCTTAAATCACTGAATCATCTTGCTGGCCCGATCAGATTTATTTTTAAGTCTCTATCAAAATAACTGAAAACACAGATTTGATTTTATTTTAGAGAAAAGGTCTCACCATACCACTCAGGCTGACCTAGAACTTGCAATTATCTTCCTGCCTCAGTATCCTAAGTTGTGGGACCACAAGTATGCACCACCACACCTGGATCAAAACACCAGACAGGCCAAAAAGCATATAAAACACAGGCAGCAATTATATCACATCATGTGTCACTTTTTGACACACTGACCATGCTGGATAACTATTAACTTTTTCTTCTCTTTTATTTCACATTTTATTTACACATTGGTTTTCTCATATGTGAGAAACCATGTGATATTTAAGCTTGTGTGTCCAATGTTCATTATGGTCTCAAGGTGCAACCATTTTCCTATGACTCAAATTTATTTCTTTATGACACTGTGTATTAATACCACATTTTTAGGTCCATTTATCTGCTGGTGTACATATATTGTTTCCAAAATTTTGCTATTAAGAATTGTGCTGCTATAAACATGGACATACATATATCCCTCTAATACTAGTATTTAACTCTTTTAGAAAGATACTAGAAAGTGAATAACTGGGTTAAATGGAACTTCTAATTTTTTGAGAAGTTTTCATACTCATCTCCATAGTGGTTGTACTAGTAGTCTACATTCCCACCAACATTCTCACCCTCCTGACCCCATTTGAAGTGTGGAAGGTACTGGGATGTAGCTTAGTGTAAAGTCCCTCGGTTCACCCACAATACAGACTTTTTTTTAAGCTTTAGTTTTCTGCTGAGGGGCCTGAGAAGTAGTATGGTGGCCCCTTCAGGAGGTGGGAGATGTACCCTCATGGAGAAAACAAGAGGCTGGTTGGCAGTGTGAAGGGCTCATTTTAGGTTTTTTTCTGGTGTTCAAACGGAAACCTCTCAGTCTGGTGGTGGTTTCTCCAGTGTCCAACAATGGTGGGTTTCATCCAGGCTGGATTTCCTCAGGTGACACAATGCTGAGAGATGGGGACATAAAATATGTACATTTATCCATGTGCATAATGCTGCAGTGTGAGATGACTTAGAGGGGAAAAGCAAAATGTGAGTCCCATGGGGACCCACAGGGCAGAGGCATGCAGCGGTTGATAAGTCTGCCCCTGACCCAGCTGTGCTGTCTTGGGAAGGCTTGGCGCCCTTTTGTCTCCGTTTCACAAGCGCAACTTTTAGAAATGAAAGTAGCAAAAGTCAGCATTAGTAAGGCTGGAGCTGAGTTACCAGGAGAAAAGATGTTGAAAATGACAAAGAAATGGTGGTGCCTGCCTGTAATCTCAGCTACTGGGGTGGTGCAAGGCAGCAGGATTGCAAGTTGGGAGGCCAGCCTGGAGAATTTAGCGAGATTCTGTCTCAAAACTGAAAAATAAAAAGAAGGGATAGGGATATAGTTCAAATAAGGAAACAGAGACAGACTACATCTTTCCAGGAATCTCAGCGGTAGGAAGCCTAGCATGGCTGAACAAGACAAATGACACCAAATGCAAACCAGGCCACGCCTGTGGTTACACGCACCACGCAGGGAGAAGTAGAAGGTCGCCTAGCACTGCAAGGCAGGTATGCTCAGGTGAGCGTTAGTATGATTGGCACCACTCCGTTCCCGGCCGGGCAACAGTGGGGCGGGTCACCTACAGCTCCCGGCGTGCAACGCGGCGACGCCGACGCACTGAGGCCCGGTGTTGGCGCCCTCTGGCGACCGCTGCGGTGGCGCGGGGGCGGAGCCGGAGGCGGGGGGTTGCGCTTGGTGACGGGGGACGCGCGGCCGCCGTGCACAGGGCCGGTGGCAGCGGCGGAGGACGCGAACCTCGAGCTGCGGAGCCAGCAGCGGCCAGGGAGCCGGGGGCAGCTTGGGCTCGGCTGGGGCCAGAATGAAGGGCTGCGGCGGCGCGGGATGAAGGTGAGAGCGCGGGCGGCGGTGGCGGCGGCAGCTTGGACTGGGAAGATGGCGGAGAGGCCGCGCTGCGGGCCCGCGGCCCGCCCGACCCCGCGGAGGCCCCCGCCCTGCCGAGCGAGGAGTCCAGGCCCGCAGGGACCGCGGAGGCGGGAAGGTGGTGTGAGCCTGTTGTTCTTGCACCTGGTCGAGGGTGGGTGCTCATGTGAGTGTGCCCGGCCACAGGGAGGACGCCGCAATGTGAGGGCCTGATTGTGCCCGGCCTGTGGGTGGGCGTGAGTTCATGTGAGACCTTGTCCAAGTATAGTTGTGAGTGTGAAAATAAACCGCGTGAGGATGGTTGTGGTTGTGTGCGGGGCCTGAGCTTGGGCGTGTGGGGGTGTCCAGCCTGAGGACAGGTGTGCATGTGAGTGTCCCTGCAAGAGGACCGATGTGGGTGCCGCGTGCCTGCCCGAGGACAGGTGTGAGCGCGGGTGTGCCTGCCTGAGGACAGGTGTGTGAGTGCTTCCTGCCCGGGAACAGGTGAAGCTCGCGTGTGCCTGCCCGAGGGCAGGTGTGAACGCGTGTGCCCGCCCGGGGACAGATGTGCGTGTGTCCTTGCGGCGCAGAGCGCCGTCCCATCCCGGGGTGCGGCAGGGTTGAGAACAAGTGGGATCCTCCTGGCGCCCCGGGGCGGGCTTTGTGCGCCGGGCGCAGGGGTCGTGGGCGTCTCCTTGCCGGGGTATGGCTGCCTGGTTGAGGCTCTCCGGCCTCTGCGGCAGGCTCTGCTGGCCATTCCAAGTCCCCCTAGGGCCTCCCGGTACCGGGGCTGTGCACCGCGCCTGGGTGTCTTTATTTTAAAGCGTGCGGCCGTCTCGGGCGCGGCAGCTGTGGGTGTGTTCGGTTTTGCTGCTCGCCGCAGCTGCTGTGGGCGCTGCGCAGCTTCAGCGGCAAAAAAATGCGGCTGGGCCCCCTCCCCCTTCAGTGTGCGCGGGTTTGGCCGAGCCTTCAGTGACCTCTGCAGAAAAACCTACAGTTGCAAGGCTCAGTTCCTCCCCCGGTGCAGACAATACAAACGTTTGTCTTTGAGAGCTAGGGAGGGGAATTGAGCACTGCGTCCTGGGTACCAGCTGTAAACAGCAGGTGGTTCCCACCACGGCTCACCTTTCTCTGTGAGCAAGGGGCGGGGAGGTGTGAGGTGTGACCGCCATCGTGGGCTGGGACTCGGGCCCTGTGTGCCCGAGGGAATGGAGAAGGTATCCAGGAGGAGCGGTGTGGGCAAGAGAGCAGGTTCTGGAGCCACGCTGACGGCCTTTGAGTCGTGACTCTTTTCTTTACTA
Organism: Myocastor coypus; assembly: GCA_004027025.1. Lineage (NCBI taxonomy): Eukaryota > Metazoa > Chordata > Mammalia > Rodentia > Myocastoridae > Myocastor > Myocastor coypus. Next base: position 7,094 of record PVJA010009561.1, read on the forward strand.
GCTTTGTGGTCTTACGAAGATCACTGTGCCTTTGGTTCCTTGGCTGTAAAATGGGTACACTAATGTATTGGCCCAAGAAAGTTGTTGTGAGGACTCAGTGAACTAAGACTTGTAAAATAGCGTTGTGCCTGGCACATTGTGAGTGTTTCTAAAAGTTAGAAATTGTTCATACTGCCAAGATTCTGGCCTGGCAGGGTTAGCTGTGGGTTGGCTTGAGTATTGTGAGGTTAGCTGTGGGTTGGCCTAGGTGATGTGGGATGAGCTGTGGGTTGCTGTGAGTGTTACAGGCTTAGCTGTGGGTTGGGTTGGATGCTGAGGGTACATATGGTGGCTCATGGGCTTTTTAGTTGACCGCCACCACTGTCCTTATAGTATTACACAAGCCTAAAGTTTGTGACTCTTGTTTCTTACACAAGCAAGCTGAAGCTGTATTATAAAGAAATAGATTGTGTGTGTCTTTTTGTCTTTTTGACACAGGGTCTCACTATGCAGTTCAGGCTGGCCTTGAGCTCACTTTTGTAGCCCAGGCTGGTCTTGAACTCGCACTGATCCTCCTGCCTCAGCCTCGCAAGTGCTGGGATTACAGGCGTGCGCCACCACGCCCAGCTAAGAAATAGATTTTTTATAAAATGTATTTGGTACAGGGTATCACTATGCAGCCCAGACTTGTAATGATCTTCCTGTTTTCAGCCTCTCCAGTGCTGAGATCACAGGTGTACACCACCACGCCTGTACTCGGTCTCCAACTCAGCAGGCCTCAGGGGCAGGGCTGGCACAGCATTTGGGAATGGGGATCGAACCCTGGTTGCTGCACTTGCCAAAGCAGAGCCTTGGTCCTCTGAGCTGTCATGCTGACCTGAAGAAACAGATCTTGATAAAGGTAAACAAACAAATCTCATGTACACAAATAACTGTACAGAACAGTTTTGAAAAACATTTTGGGGGATGGCAGGCATATAATATTCAGTGGCTTGAGCACCTGCCTGGCAAGCACAAGGTCCTGAGTTCAATCTCCAGTACAGTAAAAACATTTTGGGGGAAAGAAAGCTTCTAATGAACCCCTTTTACAATACTATAGTGCGTGCTTACAATCCTTGAGTTAGGTAGGGTTAGTGTTGACAGAAATGAGATGTAAACAGTTTCTGGGTAATGTTCGTCTCCACTTGAGGCAAATCTCCAAAGCTACTATATTTCATTGTTATTTTATAACAGGAAAGGTGACTTGTTAAAATATATTTTAAGTGAAGGTGAGGATATAAGGAACAGAAAGTGAAAACTTAGACCTAGTACTCTTGGAGGCTGAGGCAGGAGAATTAATAATTTTGAATCAGTTTGGACAACTTATCCTGGATTAAGACCTTGTTTCATACACACACACACACACACACACACACACACACACACACATTTAGGATTAGCTCAGTGAAGGTTCTGAGTTCAGTCTCTAGTTTTTCATCTCCTTTACACTGTATAACACAAAAATTAGAGGAACACCTCCCATTTAATTAAAGTCTCTTGAAATTTGTGACAATGGGGCTGGGGAGATAGCTCCATGACATAAGTGCCTGCCTGGCAAGTATAAGGTCATGAGTTTGAATCCTGGTCCCGCAAAAAAAAAAAAAAAAAAGAAAAAGAAATTTGTGACATTGAGGGCAAGAATGCTTAATATTTTTAAAAAGTGGAAACAAAGATTTTAAAATGCCTATCCTGTCTCACCACGTGTGTGCTAGAGTGGAAGGCTGTGGATTAGGAGCTATACTACATAGAGATTCAGCACCAGTGCAACCTCTTGTTAAGTTTCTTTTTTCTTTTTCTTTTATTTTATTTTAGGGTAGGGTCTACAGAATGTTCAGGGTCTCACTACTAGATCAGACTCATAGTGATCCACCTGTCTACAGCCTCCCAAGAGCTGGGATTATAGGTGTGTGCCACCACACCCAGTCTCAGTTGCTGTCTCAGCATGCTCCGGGAGTCGGGCTGGCACAGCAGGCCCAGGGATTGAACCCTTGGCCCCTCTGCATGCTTGCAGGCACTTTAATCCACTGAGCTATTTGGCTGGCCCTTTGCTAAGTTTATTCTTGGCTCAGTGAAAAAGTCCACGAGGTATGTTGTTATACTGAGATAGCTAGTCTTACTAGCAAGACCCTTTTCTGTGCAGGACCATACATGTTTGCTGTCACAGTTGGCTTTGTGGGTATCGCATAAGGAGGCTACCCTGCTTCACTCAGTAGAGCAGACTAGGTGTGCAGCTGCTGCGTGCAGAACTGAACTGGGCTGACTGTTGAACACTGGCCTCTTTGCCCATTGTGCTATTCTTGCCTCCCCATGGAGCTGCTTTACTCTCGGGTGTTAGCCACCTGGAGGCCTCCTGTGCCCACCTCATTGAGTCTTTCACTGACCTCTTTGAGTTGTATCGATTTGTGTAATTGGTCTTCCATGTGTCTTGTGATCAAGTCTGACTGGGTTTGGTCATGTGACTACTGTCTCAACTCTGCTTGGACATTCTCCCTGCCTGACCTGCAGCACTGCTTCTGAAGTGCCCTTTTGTGCTATGCTCAGAACCTGCGGCTGGGATTTTCTTGGGTGATCTTTCTAAACGTGAACAGGTCAGCAGTGTCTGCCATCCTATCAACCCCTAAAATGTGAGCGTGATATAAGAGAACTTTATTCTGACTTCCTGTATTATTATTATTATCATTATTATTATTATTATTATTATTATTTTTTTTTTTTTGGTAGGACCAGGGTTCGAACTTACGACCTTGCACTTGCCCAGCAGGCACTTGTGCCTCGGAGCTATCTCCCCAGCCCCTACCATTATTATTATTTATGTGTGTGTGGTAGTGGGGATTGAACTCAGGGCCCCGCACTTGTCATGCAGTCACTTATTCTACTGAGCTAACTCCCCAGCCCTTGACTGCCTTTATTTTGGTGCTACCTGGCATTTGTGATCTTGAGGTAGAACTTATACTGGTATTTTTTTTTTCATAAATGTGTAAACTTTATTTATTTATTTATTTTTGGCCGGCTCAGCCTGCCCTGGGGGTGGGGCTGGCACAGCATGTGGTGCCAGGGATCAAACCGTGGTCTCTGCAGCTGCCTAAGCTTTCCTAAGCAGACCACTGAGCCATCCCGCCAGCTCCTCATATTGGTATTTGACAGCATGTGTTCTGAGAAGAATTTGGCAGCCCTTGTTTGCATTGCTAGGTGGAGGGTCTTTTTTTTTTTCCCAGTACCAGGAATTGAACTCAGGACCTTGCGCTTGACCAGCAGGTGCTTATTCTACTGAGCTGTCTCCCTTCAACATTTGCTACAGCTTTTTCCTACTTTTATTTTTTAAAAGTCCCTGGAATTATGTGGCAAAGTCATACTATTTATCATTAGAAATACTTTTAAGGGGCCTGGCAGGATGGCTCAGTGGTCTAAAGCGCCTGCTTAGGAAAGCTTAGGCGGCTGCAGGGACCGTGGTTCAATCCCCAGCACCACATGCTGTGCCAGCCCTGCCCTCAGGACAGGCTGAGCTAGCCATAAAAAAAGAAAACAAAACAAAAAAACAAAAAAAAAAAAACTTTTAAGCCTCTATGCAAGTGTTTATCAAATATCATTTAAGGACTGGGGAGATATTTCAGTAGAATAAGCACTTTCCCACCAAGGGCAAGGTCCTGAGTTCAATCCCTGGTACCACAAAAGAAAAGAATAAGTATTGCTTAGTACTTTTTACAGTTAAGCAGCTAACCTCCACTCAATTATTTGTGCGCGTGATAGTGTCACAAACATGGATTTTGGAAAGGATCTTTTGTAATGCATAGCTGCATTTCTGTGATTAAAGGCCATACTAGTTCATATTAGGGGTCAGTAAGTACATGCAGACCTCCCTGCCTGTTTTTGTCTATAAAATTGTATTGGAACACAGCCATATTTGTTCATTTTTGTATTGTCTTTGGTGCCAGTGGCAGAAGTACCTGCCTAGCAAGCACAAGGTCCTGAGTTGTATTCCCAGTACCCCTCACCCCCAAAAAATCTTTATATTGTCTGTGGTTGCTTTGGAAGAATTGTGACAGGCTTTGTAGCTTGCCAAACCTAAGCTCTGTACGCTCTAGCCCCTTTATGGAATAAATGTGCTCTAGAATTTTGGAGGGAAAATGATTGCAGGTGCAGTGGTAAGAGAAGCCTTCACACAAAAAGTGGCCCGTGGGGTAACCCTGCCTCGCCTTGTGTGAATGAACAGAGGGTGAGGACTTGGAGCAGCACAGATAGAAAATGTTTCATGTGTGGGAACCGCGGCAGGAAAATGGGTTGTGTGTGCTTTGTGTGGGTTTTAAGTTTGCGAAAGGAGTAATGGGAAGTGAGGGTGGCAACAGGAAGGTCTTTGAAATCAGGGTCAAGACTTCAAGTTCTAATTTTTTTGTTAACAGGGAATCACTGCAGGTGTGTATGAACAGGCTTCGTCCCGATCTGCAGCGACTGGTAGGAGGGACCGATGAGAAAGAAATTCAGATGGAGGTTTTGGATGACAGCTTTTCTCTGGGGAGGTTTTTGTAATGCATAGCTGTAGCTTCACTAACAGGGGCTTATTTCCTTCTCATGTTTTATTCACTTGTGACCTTTTTGAGACCCACGACTAGTACTTATTTGGGACATACTGTTTTTATGGTAAGAGGATGGCAGAAATTCAGTGTCTCTTCAGGCTTTATTGTGGACTAGCAGCTCAGCTTTCATGGGCCAAAGCAAGCCCATGGAAGAATGTACAGCTCTTGTGTAGGCAGAAATGAATGCATATGGGAGGCAGTACTTGAGCCCCAGAAAATGAATGAGCAGGCTCCTTGTTTTCTGGGCGGTGCCAGGTGGGTGGTGTGCTGGACACCTTCCCTTGCCTGGGACCCTAGGACCACATTTATGTAGGACTCTAGGGCTTCTCATTGTCAGTATCCCCTTCTGTTTAGGTTTGGCTCTCTGTGCTTTGGGACCACCATTGGCTTGGGGCTTCCGGAAGCCTGGCATCTTGGCTCCTGCTTTCAACCATGAACTCTTCCTTTCCCCTCCCCATAGCTGCTCAGGTAATGTGCATTGAGCCTGGTCTCACCCAGCAAGAATTTGACCAACCCCTCTCCCAGGTTTGGGCAGTGTTTGGAGGGTGTTCCACTATGCGAAGGTGGCTAGGAACTAGTGGAAACCAGGGAGACTAACCAGCTCCTGTTGTTCAGGATGGCACCCAGATTCCTTACCTCTATGCTTCTTCTGTCTCCTAGACTACATTCTACCAAACTATGCTGCTCTCCCTGGCAGGCTATGTGGCCACTGGGCTTTCTCCTCCCAAAAAACAAACAAAAGCTCATGAGATCCTTTAGCTTCCTTGACGCTGGTTCAGGCAGCCTCAGTAGGAGCCCTTGCACCCCCACTCCTCCACAGCCCATCAGGTTCTGTCCCATTCCCAGCAGCACTGTGTGTGGCATGCCTATCTCTACCTGGCCTGAGGCAACAGAGGCAAGTATACTCTTGGTATCTTACTGCATGGTGCTCATCTCCAGTAAAAATGGGCAGGTTCGGGCTAGGGAGTGCAGCCAGGGCCTCTCTCATCTTCTGCTTTCTGAAGTATAAATTGACTATCACTAGATTTGCCTTGTTTTTGCTTCCTAAAAGCTTTACATTTTATTTATTTTTGAGCAGATGATGCTTTCACTCAGTGAAGCCTCCTTCTGCCTCTCCCGCAGCATGGTTCCCTGGAGGCTACCATGACCAGCTTTTTGTCTTTCCTTTGAGAGACTATAACTATTCAGGCAAACCTTTGCATGTATTCCTTTCCCTTACCCTTTCCAAACCTTTCTGACTATTGCCTTTTTTAATTGCATTTGGGAGCTCAGATCAGCACATTTTTTTCCATTACTTTTTTTTTTGAGACAGGGTCTCACTATGCAGTTCAGGCTGGCCTGGAGCTCACTTTTGTAGCCCAGGCTGGTCTTGAACTTGCACTGGTCCTCTTGCCTCAGTCTCCCAAGTGCTAAGATTACAGGCCTGCGCCACTACGCCCAGGATTCCATTACATTCTTTTCTGTGGCTGTCCTGTGGATGTGCTGTAATGTATTTATTTATTTATTTATTTTATTTTTTCTTGTTTCAGAACCTTTGTTTGTTTATTCACTCATCTTTATGGCCGGCTCAGCCCGCTCCGAGGGCAGGGCTGGCGCAGCATGTGGTGCCGGGGATCGAACCGCGGTCCCTGAAGCAGCCCAAGCCTTTCCCAAGCAGGCGCTTTAGACCACTGAGCCATCCCGCTGGGCCCTGTGCTGTAATTTAATGTGGCCAGCCTCTGCTGGTGAACATCTGTCCTATCATGCAGGGTTGCCTTGAGGTGGAAGTGTGACTGGGTTTCAGAGAATGCCATCAGTTTCTCAGTGTCATATATGTTTAAGCAGCTCAAAAGCTGGGAGGAATAAATGCTGTGGGTCCCAGATCCCCTTTTGTGGAACCTACAAATGGCTCTGGTCATGACAAGGCCTTCCTTCCCAGGATACTGGGGCCAAGCACAAGCCTAACCTAGATAAGACCGTTCTACATAATTTGACAGAGTCCCAGTGCCTGGTTTTGTTTACCCCACCCACCCTTGCTCTAATTTATTTTTTTTGAATTTTTTTATTTTATTTTATTTTTTTTCTTCTTTCAGAACTTTTGTTTGTGTATTTATTTTTATGGCTGGCTCAGCCTGCCCTGAGGGCAGGGCTGGCGCAGCATGTGGTGCCAGGGATCGAACCGTGGTGCCAGGGATTGAACCGCAGTCCCTGCAGCCGCCTAAGCTTTCCTAAGCAGATGCTTTAGACCACTGAGCCATCCTGCCAGGCCCCTCTAATTTCTTTTTTTTTTTGGCAGGACTGAGGTTCAAACTCACGACCTCGCACTTGCCCAGCAGGCACTTGTGCCATGGAGCTATCTCCCCAGCCCCTCTAATTTCAATATGTCCTGTCATGTCCCGTATTCTACCCAGGTGCCCCCAAAGTGGAGCAGACAGGCCAGGCCTCTGTTGGAACACAAGAGCAATCAGTGCTTATACCTTGTAACAGCAGTTAGTGGCAGTGTCCTGAAACCCTAGGCACTGTGTAGCAAAGGGTCACCAAGCCTGAGCAGGCTTGTGGAGGAAGGACAACCTGTAGGAAGGAAAACATTCGGCAGCTGAGCTGGGGGCTGCTCATCAGACTCAGGAGAATGGCCTCAGGTGGGAGGGCAGCAGCCCGCAGATAGGCCCAGCCAGGAGCAGCTTTTGTGACTGGAGTGTCCAGTGTGAGGGGGGCATGAGCAGGTGCCTGAGAGATCTTGGGGTGGGTTGTTTGCAACATGTAGAACTGGAATTGGCTCTAGAGGAGAGCCTATCTCATCTAAAGCCCTCAGAAAGCCGTTAAGCAGATCAAGGGTTCTGGCGGCATTCTAGCTCCAGTGTTACTATTCACTTCCTTTTAGGAAAGTGTCAGAACTTAGTGAAGTTACTACTTTTGCTCAGGCCCTCTCACCAGCAGGATGGGCAAGTATTGTGGCCTCCGTACTGCCCAGAAGCTTCGCAGTCACCTGTGGAACCAGAAGTAGCACAACAAGCAGTACAAGACAAAAAGGCCCATCTGGGCACAGCCCTGAAGGCCAACCCCTTTGAGGGTGTTTCCCATGCATAGGGGATTGTGCTGGAAAAAGTAGGGGTTGAAGCCAAACAGCCCAATTCTGCCATCAGAAAGTGTGTTAGAGTGCAGCTGATCAGGAACGACAAGAAAATCACAGCTTTTGTCTCCAATGATGAGTGCTTAAACTTCATTGAGGAAAATGATGAAGTTCTGGTTGCTGGATTTGGTTGAAAAGGTCATGATGTTGGTGACATCCCTGGAGTCTGCTTTAAGGTTGTTAAAGTAGCCAATGTCTCTCTTTTGGCTCTTTACAAAGGCAAGAATGAAAGACCAAAGATCATAAATTTTGATGATGAAAAGACATTAGTAACAAATTTTCGTATTGCTAGAAAAAAGAACTTAGTGAAGTTATTATCTATCCCTGATATGTTCTGCTTTTTTTTTTTTTTTTTTTTTTTTTTTCAAAACCTGGGATCGAACCCAGGACCTTACACTTGCCAGGCAGGCACTTGTGCCCCTGAGCTATTTCCCCAGACCTCTGATATATTTTAAAATGATGAATCACTTGTAGTATTCATACTGGCTCCGTGCTGATGACCTCCACAGCTGTCTGGGACATGCTGCAGGGACGGGGGCTCTATCAGCTTCCGTCACAGCCTGGTGTGGCTGTGCTAGTGGCTTCCACCCTCATGAGAGTATGAGATACCCAACAAGGCTTATTTTATGTGAGTAGGGTAGCTCTCGAAGAAAACTAACATTAGAGGTACACAGGGTGGAGTTGGCATGCTTTTGATGTAAGAAGGACAGCTGGAAAAGCTTAGTGTCAACTCTGTTTCTTTCTGAGCACATGTGGGTGATTGAGATCTCTGGGTGGGAAAGGGAGGACCAGTGTTCGAGTGGCATCAGGTTGCCATGCTTTTCTAGTCTTCTGTCAAAAGATGCTGGAGAGTTAGTCATTGCAAGCTGTAGTGTGAAGCTCCTTGTACAAAGATTGGCGAAACGTGGTTTGACAACTGTAGTCTGTGCACTACAAGGTGGGGAGAAGGCTATAGGAGCAAACAAGGAAGCTCTGTGCAGATGGAGGGCCAGGAAAAGCCTCTGCGGAGTGAGGTCAGATCTGGAGCTCACTGGAATGGGAAGGGTTTGGCTCATGTAGTACCCCTGGGGGAGGGCAGGGGAGAGAGCGGGGGCAGGGCCAAGGAAGGCCAGCCAGGCTGCTGAGCTGTGCCAGGACAGTGTATCTGAAGCATCTCCCAGGCCATGGTGTGAGAAGCAAGTCTGGACATTGGCAGGACACACAGAGATGACTCATCTGTGCCTGTGGCTCAGGTGAGTGACACTGGGCCCAGGCTGATAAGGACATGGTGACAGGAGGTGCTGGCTCAGGCACCTCCTCCTGGTACTGGTCCTGGTTCTTAGTGTGTTGCAACCTGCATCTCAGTGCTGTTCCTTTTCATTGTTGGCTGGTACCCATTACATGATTGGACCATATTCATTTTTCTATCCATGGGTATTTGCATCACCTCTTTTTTTAGCTATTAAGAAAATAGAATGTGTGGGGCTGGGGAGATAGCTCCATGGCACAAGTGCCTGCCTAGCAAATGCAAGGTCATGAGTTCAAGCCCTGGTCCCACAAACACACACACACAATATATATATATATATATATATAGTACATTTTTTTCAGGGGGATACCAGGAATTGAACTTAGGATCTTACACTTGCCAAGTAGGCACTGCACCACTGAGCTAAATCTCCAGTCCCTATATGTAAATGTTATGCTAAAATCTTCTAAAATTTTAGTTTTGTTCAGGTATATACCTAGAAGGAGAATTACAAGATGATATCGGGGCCGGGCGTGGTGGCGCACGCCTGTAATCCCAGCACTCGGGAGGCTGAGGCAAGAGGATAGGTGCGAGTTCGAGACCAGCCTAGGGTACAAAAGTGAGCCCAGGACCAGCCTCAACTGCATAGCGAGACCCTGTCTCAAAAAGGCAAAAAAAAAAAAAAAAAAGATGATATCATAATTCTACCTGTATTTCTTTTTTCTTTTCTTTTCTCGGGGGATCGAACTCAGGACCTTGCACTTGCCAGGCAGGCACTTGTGCCCTGAGCTATTTTCCTGGCCTCTATACCCGTATTTTTGAAGAAATGTCAAATTGCTTCCTAAAACAACTGTCCTACTTTATATTCCCTCCAAGAATATAAAAAGGTTCCCATTTTCCATATATATATGTAGTACTATAGATTGAATAGGGCCTTTAACATTAATAAAAAAAAATTCCGGTGCTTTTTATTTATTTTTGAGAGATGGTCCTGATTTTTGAGAGAGTCACTTAAATTGTCCAAGTAAGGGGTTTATAATCCTTCCTGCCTCAGCCTCCCAGAGTACTAGGATTATAGATGTGCATCTAGTTTGCAATTCACTGTGTGTGTATGTATGTATGTATGTATGTATGTATGTTGTGTTTGGCAATACTAGGAATTGGACTCAGGACCTCATACTAGGCAAGAATGCTCTGCCACTCAGTTATGCCCTTAACCTTGTTGCCCATATTTTTTTATTCTAGCCATCCTATTAGATGTGAAGTGGTATCTTATTGTGGTTTTGACTTTTACTGCCCTGATGATTAAAGATGTTGAGCGTCCTTTCATTTGCTTATTAGTCATTTGTTTATCATCTTTGGAGAAATGTCCAGATCCTTTGCCCACTTTTTAATTGGTCATCTCCCTGTTCCTGATATTTTTATATATTCTGGATGAAAGTCCGTGATCTAATATATGATTTACAAATGTCTTTTCCCATTCTGCAGGTTTTTTCAAACTTTCTTGAGTCCAAGCTGCTTAGTATGACCTACCAAATAAAAGATTAAATAAATAAATACATTTTCTTGATAGTATTATTTAGATCATGAAAATTTTAACTTTTATGGCTGGAAATGATAATACATGACTGTAATCCCAGGACTCAGGAGGCTGAGGCAGGAAGACTGCTACAAGTTGAATATTGTGGGCTACATAGTAAGGTCAAGGAACTTACTGGAGGTAGAAGTGGAAGTCTAGAGCTAGAGGAGGATAGACACTGGCGCTAGAAAGCTGCCAGAATCCTCACTCTGCTTGATGGTTTTCTGAGGGCTTGAGACGGGCTCTGTCCAAGAGACAATCCCAGTTCTACATGTTGTAAACCCACTTTAAGAAGTCCTAGGTGCCTGCTCATGCCCTCCTCACTGGACACTCCAGTCACAAAAGCTGCTGCTGGCTGTGTCTGTCTACAGGCTGCTGCCCTTCCATGTAAGGCCACTCTTCTATGGCCTACATAGGGATACCCTGTCTCAAAAAAAAAAAAAAAAAAAGGTTTAAATTTTTATAAAATCTAGTTTATTTTGTTTTCTTTATCTGCTTGTATTTTGATGTTGTAACTAAGAAATTATTGCCAAATGAAAGATTATAAGGATTTACTCCTATGCTTTCTTCCTTAGAGTTTAGCTCACCCTTACATTTTTGTCTTTATACATTGCTTTGTAAATAGGTAGGTAAGTAGATAGACAGACAGACAGACAGATTTTTTTGTTTTGCTTTGTTTTGAGACAGGCTCTGGCTTTGCAGTTCAATCTAGCCTTGAAATCACTGTGTAGTTCAGACAGTAATCACCTTTAGCCTCTCACATGTGTACAACCATGCCCAGTTGGTTTACACATTTTTAATTTATACATTTAGATGTTTAATTGATTTTAACTTTTGTATATGGGGTAAAGTAGGGGCTCAATTTTGTTCTTTTGCTTGTGACTATTGATAGGCCACAACATTATTTACTTAAAAGACTGTTCTTTCACCCATTGAACTGTCTTGCACCCTTGGTGAAACTCATTTGACTGTAAATCTGAAGGTTTACTTCTTGTCTGTTTATTCTGAACCAGTGGTCTGCATATATAGTCATGTTGTCTTGAAAATTACACCTTTTTTTTTTTTTTTTTGTGGTACCAGGGACTGAATTCAGGACTTTGAGCTTGCCAGGCAGGCACTTATTCCACTGAACTATATCCCTGGTCCCAATTGTACCTTTATGTTAAGTTTCCAAGTTAAAAAGTGTGAGTCTGTTCACTTTGTTAGGGTTATTTGGTTATTGTGGATCCTAGAATTTTTCTATGAATATTAAGATGGGCCTGTCAATTTTCTCAAAAGAGCAAGCTCAGGGCCTGACAAATGACTCAGCGGATTAAAGTGCCTGCAAGCAGGCCCAGGGGTTGGGGGTTCCATACCGGGCCTGCAGTGCTGGTCCCACCCTTGGGGCATGCTGAGATGGCAATTGAGCCTGAATGTGGTGGCACACACCTGTTATCCCAGCTCTTGGGAGGCTTTAAACAGGTGAATCACCATGAACCCAATCATAGTGATCTCATCAGTGAGACCCTGAACACACTGTAGACCCTTCCCTAAAATAAAAATTTAAAAACCCAATAAAGTTAATAAAAGAGTAAGCTCAATTTTGATAGAGATCTAAGTCTATAGGCTGTGTTTTCCATCTTAATAATAGTAATCTTTCATTTCATGAACATGGGATGTCTTAATAAGGTCTTAAATATTTTTCAGCTATGTTTTATAGTTTTCAGTAAGTCTACAGTTTTAAATTTTGTATTTCTAAATATTTTACTCTATTCAATATTATTATGAATTCCTAATTCTGTTTTCAGTTTTTTTTGTAGCCAATGAATTTTTTTGGGGGGCGGGGGGTCTTTTTGAGACAAGGTCTCACTGTGCAGCTCAGGCTGGGCTTGAGGTCATTTTTGTAGCCCAGACTGGTCTCGAACTTGCACAGATCCTCCTGCCTGAGCCTCCCGAGTGCTGGGGTTACAGGCATGTGCCATGCCCAGCTATAGCCAATGAGTCTTTTAAAAGTTTTTTTTTTTTTCTTTTTATCCTAAATAGTTGAACAAATGTATAAAAATGTAAAGCTATTAAAGGGTACTAATGAAGTTAGTGGCCTTAGATTCATATTTATCCTAATAGGTATATTTAATATATGTATAAATAAATGTATATGTATCCTCCCAAATTAGGTAGCTAGTGTTAAATGCAATAAAAATAATTTTTTAAGATTTAAAAATATTGGGGGTCTGGCAGGCTGGCTCAGTGGTCTAAAGCACCTGCTTAGGAAAGCTTGGGGGGCTTCAGGGACCGCGGTTTGATCCCCGGCACCACATGCTGCACCAGCCCTGCCCTCAGGGCAGGCTGAGCACGCCATAAAAAATAAATAAACAAACAAACAAAAGTTCTGAAACAAGAAAATAAAATAATTCTTAAAAAAAAAAAAAAAAGGTTTAAAAATATTGCCGGGCGTGGTGGCTCACACCTGTAATCCCAGCACTTGGGAGGCTGAGATAGGAGGATTGCTGTGAATTTGAGACCAGCCTGGGCTACGAAAGTTAGCTCAAGGCCTGCCTGAACTACATAGCAAAACTCTGTCTCAAAAAGACAAAAAAAAAAAAGATTTAAAAATATGTTTTCACTTAAAAAATGTTAGTGTATCCCCAGTTCGGCAAAAATAAATAAATAAACAAACAAACAAATAAATATATTAGTGCATTAGGGCTGGTGAGGAAGCTCAGCGGACTAAGCACTTGCTTAGGGAGCTGGGGAGATACTTAGTAGAATTAGGGCCTGTCTGGAAAATGCAGGGTCCTGAGTTCAATGCCCAGTACCAAAAGAAAAGAAAAAGAAAAACCTCATAGCTAAGCACCTGCTTAAGAAGCATTAAGGACCCAGGTTCGATCCTAGCGCCACATGCTGTGCCATCCTCACCCCTGTGTGTGCTGATCCAGCCATCAAGATGGGGAATGGTGCTGCATGTCTATAATCCCAGCACTGAGGCTGAAAACAGAAGGATCATTATGAGTCTGAGATGCATAGTGAGACCCTGTACCAAATACATTTTTAGAAAAGTTAGTGTGTGCATAAAATATCTTTCTGAAAACATGATTATAATAAATGCCATTTCTATCCCATTTTCTAATTTGTCAGTTGTCTGACAAAACTGAATTCACTATGGTTTTTGAAGTTCTAAGAGGAGTTTTGAGAAAAGACTGAGTGTAATCCCCCTGAAGCCTGCAGCTGGCCATGTCAGCTCATCAGTGATTTAAATATTACCTGATCAGAAGGTACTGTCAATGCCTGTAAAGTTCAAAAAAAATATTTTAAAGATAAATATTGCCTGTTATTGTTAGCACTGTTGTTGTAATTTTATGTGTATATTCCAGATGCCATTCTGAACATATCCTTATTATATACTTTGGACCTCTCAATAGTAAGTACATGCCCAGGTGCTACTGGTCCTGATTAACAGATAAAGAAGATGACACTGGAAAGAATCATAACCCCACCCCTTTCCCTCCTGGTCGTAGCTGGTCAGCAGAACCTGGACTCAAGTTTAGATTTCTTGAGTTGAGAGCTCTCCTTTTCTACCATAGTCACACCTTTTCATGTGTCCTGTCACCTCTCTGATCTTGGGGTATAAACATGCAGTATATTGAGAATTTGTGTGTATAGAAACCTCTGGCTGCTGAGACATCAGATGAGGAAGGCAGGCCCTCATGGTGCTTACATTGTTGCTATTTGCAATGGGTAGGAGATACCAGTTGTGGATGGAGGAGTTGGGAGCTCAGTTTGGGAGTGCTATAGCTGAGAACCTCTGAGACATCAGGGGAAGCCTGGGTGTGTCAGTTGGAGAGTCACCAGCACAGATGTGAAGAAGCTGTGGCCAGAGGTGTGGGTGTAGAAGGCCCAGGACTCGGTGTTGTGCCTCCTGCAGGTTAGGAGAAGGGAAGGAAGGTCACAGAAGTCTCAAGCCAACTAAGGTTAATAGGGAGGAAGGAGATTTCTGTGATGGATAATGGAGAAGGAGCAATCTGAGGTACAGATAATGCGGAGGAGGAAGCTGCCTAGGTAATTAATGGAGAGAATTAGGAGTGGTATGGGGCAGTCAGTGTGTGTGTGACTTAGTGGAAAGGAGGAAGTGCATGATCTAATGTAAGATTAGAGGCAAGATGAGCTGCCATTAAATTAAGTGTTATGGTTGTTGGAGATCTGGAGGAGATTTGGAGGTACCAAGAGTGAGGGGACTAGCCGGGTGTGGTGGCACAGGCCTGTAATCCCTGCACTTGGGAGGCTGAGGCAGGAGGATCAATGTGAGTTTGAGACCAGCCTGGGCTACAGAAGTGAGCTCAAGGCCAGTCTGAACTGCATAGTGAAACCCTATCTCAAAAAGGCAAAAAAAAAAAGAGTGAGGAGACTAAAATCACTTTTGGAGTGGGATTAAGAGACCATGTATCCCTGGTTCCACCAAAAAAAAAAAAAAAAAAAAAAAAAAAGAGAGACCATGCAACAGAAGCTAAAGGTACTATTACAAAGCCCCCCTCTTTGAAGGGTTTTGCTGCAGAAGGACAATAGAATTTAACAGAATATCTATTTGCATATTTTCTAAGACGGAAGAAATGGTAGCTGGTATAAGTGCTGATAGGACTAAACCCAAGAGAGGAATAAATGGGAAAGTAGAAGAGGAAGGCTTGATGGAGCTGGTTGGGTGGCAAGCATGCAGAGTTGCTGTTCTAGTCCATGGTGCTTTGTGGGACATCCGATGGTTTTCTCAGAAGAGAATGAAGCAGGTTCTTAGTGGGGAATAAGCATTGGGGAGGAGCTGCAGACAGGGAATGTGTGAAATGGGCTGGGAAAGATAGTAGGCAGCCAGGTGCATGCTGATGTTGGGCTTGGGAGGAGGAACCAGAAGCTGGTCAGCTACATTTTCCTCTGGCACATTTAGCAGCAGGTGTGGAAAAGGAGAGCTCTGGGTTTGCCATGGTTGCTGGTTTACCAAGTAAGCATAAGTGGAAGGATCCAGACCTCAAGTCTGACACTATTGCACAGAGGGCCCCACATCCATGATGGCTTGGCTGGAGGGTTATGGTGAGGAAGAGTGGGAAAGAGGGTAGAATTTCACTCCTCGAGCTTTGGGAGTCCTTGGGGTTCATGGATGTTGAGTCACCTCATCCTGTCCACACTGTGAAAGGTAAGGTGCTGCTCCAGGAGTGAGTGATGGTACGCAGACCCCAGTGTTTGGTTTGTGCTATAGCTCAGATGTTGAATGTGCCCCAGACACTCATATATGAAAGGTACGATCTGCAGGGGGGCGTATTGGGAGGTGGTGGAACCTTTTGGAGGTAGATCCTTAAGGGGGGCCCTTGGGTTGCTGGGATGTGTCCCTGAAGGAGATGCTGGGACCTTATTCATTTGATTTTGGTTCTTGGCTCCTGGTATAAGCAGCTTGTTCTGCTGCCTGCTCCTACCATTTGCCACTTGGCATCTTCATCAGAACCCGAAAGTGATGGGTCTACTTCACTGCGCATTAGAACCACCAGAAATATGAGCTAAATAAGCTTTTTATTTAGCTTTTTCTTTGTAAGTTAATGATCATAGCAGTGAAAATCTGACTAACACAGATGCGTGTCTTGAAGGTTGCGCTGGGAGGACTCCTTGTGCTCTGAGGGACTGTGATTAGCATCTTTCTCCCGTGTTGCACATGGTGGACCATTGTCACTCCAAGGTCTCTGTGAAAGCAGGGGATCCTGTCCTTGAAGTGACACTGGTAAAAATGTCAAGGCTTTAGGCCGGCTACAGGCTCTGCACATGCCAGGAGGACTGGGAGGAACCCCAGTACCCCTTTGGCTGTCATAAGGCAATTAGTTGGAATCTGAAGTGATAGCTGAGTCCCCCTCTGAGCTGTGCACAGTCTTGGTGTTTCACAAAAGGGAACTGCGTCACCATAGGGGCGCCTAGCAGGACACTGTGTTCTGAAGAGTGTAGTGGCAGCCTTTGCATGTGTGTAGAAATGTGTGCCTACCCAATGCAGTAAGGGAGAGGCTGCCAGAACAGGATGTGACAGAAGGAAGATTCACAAAGCAAGATGGACCTCTGCAGGATATATAGTGGGACCTGATTTTGGAAATTAAAAGAATAGTACATGTGCTGATATAGTCATAGAATTTTTTTCTGAAAGGAAACACGAGACAATTAACAATGGCTTCTTTGTTGGAATCCTCATCTATGTTATGACTTATCTGCATTGTGGGATGATGGGCTGTTTCCATTTTCTTCTTTTTCCTTCTGAGTGAATAAACCCTAAGACTTGTAAATTATTCAGAATGGGTGTGGGGCAGGCAGGAAAGGGAAGAATTGGTACTTAAGAGCTGTGATGATAACCTGGGAGCAACAGTATATTAAGAACAGGCCAGGGACGGCCATACAGGATGTGGATCAGGAGTCAAAGGGACTTGGGGTCAGCAGCTGTGGGCAGTGAGTGGAGGTGTGGACCTCATGGTCTTGTCCTCATAGTTATAGAACTCCATATTCCTGCCTGGGCTGTGGGCTGTGCTGTATGTGAACTGGTCATCCCTGACACTGTGTGTAAAATCGTCACCCTGCTGAGATCCAGACTACATTGGACCACTGGTGCTCTGGGCTTTTCACGCTCTGTCTAACCTGCTATGGGATGTAGTACGTGGGCATTGTGCCTCTGTCCTTATAGCAGTAGGTGCTTTGTAGTTTGAATTGTGTCATATAGCTTCCCCTGCCTAAAGAGATTTAATGTCTTTTGTACTTAGGACAAGATTGATAATGTCAGCATTTCCCTTGAACCTTCTGAGCACTGCAAATGCACTGGGGCCGTGTTCTCCGCTCCTAGCCTAGTCCTGGAAGGCTCTTCCTTTCCTCAGAAGCTGGCTTCATTCTCCTCTCTGAGCTCTCAAGTTTGGAGATGTCATTCCTCACATAATTTAATGCAGATTGTGATGGCTAATCTCAATTGGATTAATAGGTGATTGAGTGGCTGTGGTGCGAACCTTACCAGCAGATCATTGATGAGTTTGTAGCTGGATAGACTATTAAGAGGAGAAGCCTAGTGGAAGGAGAAGGTCACTGGACACATGCCTTCAGAGGGTATATCTGGTCCCTGGTGACCCCTTCTTCTCTGGTCCTTTCCCTTTTACTCTGCTTCCTGGCTGCCACAAGGTGAGGGCTTTTCCTCCACCATACCCTTCTGTCATGGTGTTCATTCCCAGCTGGCTATGGGCTGAAACCATAGACCTTTCTCTTTGTTTTTTCATGTATGTAGTCAAAGTAGTGAAAAGCTGGGTAGCAACACATAGGAGCTTCTTTCTGTTCTTCCTTACTGAAGTCTATTTTCTTTTGCAGAATTTACCAGAATTTTTGTCTCTTTTCTCTTTTAAAGTATAAGAGCAGTTACCACATCAGTTTTTGTTTATCTAGGGCCAAGTACTATACTGACATATATGTGCAAAAGTGTTGATTTTTTTTTTCATGAAATAATGCAAAAATAGAAAAAATATAATGGAAGAATGTCTCAGTTACTCTTCTCTCATCACTGAGACAAATACCCAGCACCCAAAATGAAGAAAGGAAAGGTTTATTTAGCTCATAGTTACTGGAAGTTTCAGTCCATATTTGGATGGCGCCAGGGCTGAGTGATGCAGGGCAGTCAGCATCCAGTTTATAGCAGTGGAACAGCAACAATGGCAGCAGAGAGTCCATCTCTCTGTCTCTCTTATATTACATTCAGGCTCTCTGCCTCAGGCTGAGTGTAACACTCAAACACATACTCCCAGCAGTACTAAGACCCATAATGCCAGCCTTGGATCACTCAGAATCCCAGTGAATCATGAGTTATTCTCAAACTCTAGAAGTCCCCGCCCCATGACTGCATGAGGCTTTGGTAGGGACAAGTGGACACAAACCATAACATAAAAATTAATGAGGTCTACAAAGAATGTAAGATATATTGCTAGCTATGCTATACATAGGTACAGTGTATGCTATATGTTTGAATTATGGAAACATGCTCAGTAGCAGTTCAGAGGTGAGAAGCTTAATGTGCTTATTTTTTGCCAGATTTATATCAAAGTCTGGATAGTTTTGATTGGAATGAGCAGAAAGGAAAAATATCCTATGTAGCAAACAAATATACAGGTACAAGTAGGGCCTGGCAAGTGCAAGATACAACTGGGTAACAAATAGTTTTCTGGAAGCAAAGTAGAAATGGGGAGTGCATGTACACGAGGAGGTGTTATAGATATGGTTCTGAGTTTAGCCCAGGGGTAAGTGGCAGAATGAGTGCAAGACAGTGACCTTTTTAGAGTGTGCAGTGATAACAAATTACCCACCGTGGCACATGTGCCATGAGTTCACCACCATTGGTGTAAGTGTTCTTTAGTCTTAATTAACTTACGTAGCCACTGTTGGCTACAGTATTGAATAGAGTACTTTCAAAAGATGTTGGTATAAATACTGTCCCTTTATTTTGAGGGCACAACTGAATGTATACCATGATTAACATATTGTGACCATGGCTAGTGTTTTGGGAGATTGTTGAATCTGGCTGTGGAGTTAAGATGAGGCTGACTATAGAACCAGCAAGAGGTACTTGGCCTTGCATGTGTGAGAGGCTGTTGAGGTTGGGAGCTGGTAGCTGCAGGTGAGTGCTGGGCCTGAGTCATTTCTCACCTACTAGACTGTCTTTACTATGTGTAGTTTCTGTGATTTTTCTGTTAATGCTTTTGCCTCTGGCTGGCTGGCTGGCTGGCTGGCTGGCTGGCTGGCTGGCTGTCTTTCTTTCTTCCTTTCTTTCTTTCTTTCTTTCTTTTTGTGATTTTCTTCCAGATCCACAAACTAAAATCACTGTGAGAATTAAAAACTGTCCTCTCACTACTTTAGGGGAAAGACATTAGAGATTAATGTTCCACCTTCAGTCATCTGAAAGCATTCCTGTCAGTGTCAAAGACTGTGTCTGGGACTGTACTATGGGTAGCTGCCTTCTGCTGCGCTGTGGTAAACTGTCTGGGTGTGCTGAGCAGGAGCTGAAGGAAGGGACAGAGTTTGAGAGCTATATCTAAGTTTGAGAAACCTATTTCTCAAAGCCAGCAGAAGCCTCTGACCAAACTGTATTTATCCACTTCTGGTGTAGTGACCCTTCTGCCTAGCTTACTTGGTATACCTTTGCCTCAGCAGCACTTTGTGTCCTGTGCCTGGCTATTCCATTCAAGGGTTTCCTGCATCTGCTTGCTGTTCCCTTCAGAACTAACTCCTCAATAAAATGACTACTCCACCATTTTGTTGGCCCTGATTTTCTTTGCTCAGCTGGCTCACAGCCATCTCCTGCTGGGATGCATTTAGGCACTTCACCCCTGCTACGTTTTATGAATCTGCAGTGTATTTAGTGCCCTAGAAGGGAGCTCTAGCGAGGACGTTCTTTATCCTGTGCCCTGTTCTCTGGGAGTCCTCTACTTCCAGTTCTGTCTGAGGCTATCTGTTTTCCCCTTGGAGCTTGCTGTAGAGCATATTGCATGGGTCTTTGGGTTCCTGGAGGGAAAAGACTGTTGGCTATTGGGCCTTTATTTGTATTTGCTTTTTTTTTTTTCTCGTATTTGCGATCGAACCCAAGGTATCACACATGCTAGCCAAGTGTTCAATCACTGAGCTAGGTGCTTTTTTTTGCGGGTGGGGAATAGAAGGGAAGGGGTAGGAATTTGAGACAGGATCTTAACTTGGTAGTCCAGGCTGGCCTTGAACTTGAAGCAATTCCCCTGCCTTTGTCTTCCAAGTGCTAGTATCACAGGGATGTGCTACCATGCCCAGCAAACAATTTTTTTAAATGATAAATGCATTTCACTATTTATTTAGATGTTAAGCTCTCACAGTAAATTCTTACAAGCTGGATAATACTGACAAATTACTTCTCTCACAGAACTGTAAACACATAGACAGTATAAATACATGGTTGAACTAATAATACATATCACCATTTCATAAATTACATAATCAAATATCCAATATTGTTACACAGTTCAAAACACATACATATAAAATGTTAAATATATAGTGAATTTAATGGCAGAAACCCACTTCTTTTTTTGCAAGAGAAGTTGGGAAGGGAAGGGAAAAATCATATTTCAAACAAAAATAAATGGTAAATAACTTCTGATAAGAATAGAAATAAGAATTACAGAAATTTTATGATTAAAACTTGTTTTAGTGTGCCTGCCTGGCAAGTGCAAAGTCGTGAGTTTGAACTGTGCTCACACCAAAAAAAAAAAAAAAAGAAAAGAAAGAAGACTTGTTTTAGCTATAGTAACAAGGTATCTGTACCTTTAAAAATATTTTATTCTACAGAAGACGAAGGTAGCATTTTACTAACACAATTTAATACCTCCCTATTATTTTTATAGGTTCTTCCAGTTAGGGTGCACCTCAGAATGCAAATATTAGGTTAACTCTGTAGCTTTTTGGTCTGAAGACATTAGAGACATGCTTCTGTAACTGTAAATGGTGATGATCTTCTTCTTCCTCCTCTTCCTCCTCTTCCTCCTCCTCCCCTTTTTTTCTCTTCCTCCTCCTCCTTTTTGTGTTTGTTACCTGGGATTGAACTCTGGACCTAGCGCTTGTCAGGCACGCACTTACTGTCTCCCCAGCTGTGTTGATTTTCAAAATGGAGATTTTCCATAATGCACAAAATAGTACTTACAGAATCAATAATGTCAGTCATTACAGAATGGGCAATTGATCACTACAGAATGATCAATTTGGTATAATTGGTAAAAGTTGGTATAATTTTTCTTTCATGTATGAGAAAAAAATTAGGGTAGGATAGATAGATAGATGGACAGATAGATCTATTTATAGATATCTATGTGTATCTATCTATATATATATTCTACCCCATATATATATATATATATACATATATATATGTACAGAGAGAGAGAGAAGAGGAGAGACAGAGAGGTAGGGTATTGGCAAAGGAAGAGGCAAACCTGATGAATAGTGATATAAATGTAATGATATAAACATAAAGTGAATAGGCATATAACCATATATTCCCTGCAGTGTTTTTTTGTTTTTGTTTCCCTATGCAGTTCAGGCTGGCCTTGAGCCCAGGCTGGTCTGGAACTCGCACTGATCCTCCTGCCTCAGCCTCCCGAGTGCTGGGATTACAGGCGTGCACCACCACGCCCAGCTTACTATGGGTTTTTTATTTGTTTGTTTTGGGGTTTTTTTGTGGGACCGGAGTTCAAACTTACAACCTTGCACTTGGCAGGCAGGCACTGGTACCACGGAGCTATCTCCCCAGCCCCACAGTATTACGTTTTTTTTTTTTTTTTTTCAATTCTTTTATTGTTTAAATTTAAAGATTGATAGTATTACGTTTTAACACCAGTTTTTCTAAAGCCTTTTCTCTTCCTTCTTCCTCTTCTGTGGTATTGTGCTGAGGATTGAACCTTGAGCCTTAAGCATTCTAGGCAAATGGTCTAGCACTGAAGTAACTACGCTACCAGCCTTTAATTTTTTTTTTTTTTTTCACATTAAGTTGCCCAGTCTGGCCCTGAATCTGAAATCCTCCTGCCTCAGTCTCCCAAGTAGCTGGGTTTACATTTATATACTACTGTGCTTGAATTAATTTCTTATGCATTGATAAGACTCTGATATATGAAAATAGACTTTTTTCCCCTTGTTTTGTGTGTTAGGACTCAAATTCAGGACCTCACGCTTACCAGATGGGCACTGCATCACTAAGCTAAATCCCTGGTGGGAACAGACTTTTTTAGGAGGTAT
Source organism: Myocastor coypus (assembly GCA_004027025.1). Lineage (NCBI taxonomy): Eukaryota > Metazoa > Chordata > Mammalia > Rodentia > Myocastoridae > Myocastor > Myocastor coypus. The sequence goes on from PVJA010009561.1 coordinate 29,365, forward strand.
AAAAGGATTCATTATACAATAGGTAGAAAGTGCAGTACATGCTCCAAGAAATGCAATGCTGGCCCTCTACACAGTTTGGAGCTGGGAATGTTGAAAGTTTCCTCTTAGGTTTGAGAAAAGAGTACCTACCAGCAGAAAGATAATGGGCCCATTCATATGGAAAAGCCTATCTTACTGTATAGGAGAAAAAGGTGGTCTATTCACAGGTGAAACAGACAATTTGCACTTGAAAGAGAATTGCCCAGGCTTAATGTTTTGGGAGAAAAGAAGGAAAAAGCGTTAAGCTGGGTTTGTGTCCTAAAGCTGCAGTTTTTATTTTTAAAATTTTGATTTTCTGGGCCAGGTGTGGTGGCGCATGCCTATAATCCCAGCACTTGGGAGGCTGAGGCAGGAGGGTCGGTGCGAGTTTGAGACCAGCCTGGGCTACGAAGGTGAGCTCAAGACCAGCCTGAACTGCATAGTGAGACTTGGTCTCAAAAAGACTAAATAAATTAATTAATTAAAATTTTTATTTTCTTCGTCTCATTTTTTCCCATCATTATTTTGTCTCTCCTAACTACCTCCCTCCCACCCAAGACTATTTTGTGGGGGTAAGAGGAGTTGATACAATATGTATGTAGTTCATGTAGTTCAGGCTGGCCTTGAGCTCATGATGTAGCCAAGGCTGGCCTCCAACTCATGAAATCCCCAGCCTCCTGAGTGCTGCCTCAGCCTCCTGAATGTTTGGATTACAGACATGCAGCACCACACCTAGCTTCGCTTCCCTATTCCAAGACTTTTTTTCCTGTTCTTCTTTGGTACCAAGAATTGAACTCAGGATCTTTTGCTTGCTAGGCAGGCACTTACATTGCTATCTCCTTGGCTTTTTTATTAGTCACGTCTCACTACATAGTTCAGGCTGGTCTTAAATGCTCAGCAATTGTGCCTCAACCTCATGAATGCTGGGAATCGAGGCATGTGCCACCATACCTGCCTGATCCCTTATTTTTAAAGTGTGAAAAGGGGTCAAGGGTCTGCCTTCTTACAACTGCTTCAGGCTGAGGAGCAGATCAAGAGTTTCACCTTGACTGATCTGAAGGAGACAATGATGGGTTTTATTGTTTGATGAATTTTCATCTTTTTGTCAGGTTAGACCCCAAGCAGCTACTGAGGCCATTGGCAGGACAGGCAGGATTGAAGCAAACAGCACTATCTTTATTTTGAGCTGGGTGCATCCTGGTCAAGAGCGAGAAAGCCATTGACTGCAAACCAAGAAAGAGAATTTGCTTTATAGACTTAGGTATGGGAGGGGTCCCTTGGTGGATCTGGTGCCTTTGGCAGGAAGCGCTTGGGGAAGTACAGGTGACAGTAGCATTTTACTGACTTACAAGAGTAGCATTCCACAGAATTACAAGGTTTCCTGTAAGCCTGAGAGCCCGGGTCATCAGAAGCAGCTATTTTAGTCTCTCAGGCTTAGAGATTGGGAGGTCTTTAATTTTTCTCTTCAGGTTGGGATGGATCTAATTGTGAGGCCCTCATACTTTTTTATAGTCTGGAAAAGAGTTAGTAAGAACATTAGCAAGTCATTGGTACTAAGTTTGATTTTATAACTTAGGTTAAACAATCACTGTCTATGGCACAAGTACCTGCCTGGCAAGTGCAAAGTTGTGAGTTCAAACCCCAGTCCCTCAAAAAACAAAAACAAACAAACAAACAAAAAACAGGGTCTAGATGTTAAAAGTAGAATATTGATGAATAATGGTTTCAAAAATGGTGAACATCAGTAGCATTTGGCATAAATATTTGAATTTTCTTAATTTTTTAATATTTATTTTTTAATTTAAAAAATCTTTAATATTAATCTCTAATTTGAGATGTTTACCCAAACACAATAGGTGGAGTTTAACAACATACAGATTCCTCCCTGTTTCTCAAAGAAATCTAATATTTTCTTTTTTTCTTTTTTCTTTTTTTTTTGTCTTTTTGAGACAGGCTCTCGCTGTACAGTTCAGGCTGGCCTTGAGCTCAGTTTTGTAGCCCAGGCTGGTCTCGAACTCTCACCGATCCTCCTGCCTTCAGCCTCCCGAGTGCTGGGATTACAGGCGTGCGCTACCATGCCCGGCTGAAATCTAATGTTATCTTACTTTAATTATAACAGTAGTGGAGGAATGTGTTTCTGTGACCTTTGGGACATAAAAAAGTTTTACTCTAGGTCTTCTTTTTTTTTTGGGGGGGGGAACTGGGGATTGAACTCAAGCCCCTATGCTTGCCAGGCAAGTGCTTATTCCACTGAGCTATCTCCCCAGCCCCTACTGTAGGTCTTAAAACCTGTACCTGACCTCTATTTTGTAAACACGATAAACAAAGCTTAGTAGTTAGAATACTTAAACATTTATATATTTATATATATATATATATATTTATATATATATATATATATATATGTGTGTGTGTGTGTGTATATATATATATATATATCTTTATTCTATAGGCATACCTATATAAGAAGCTAACTCATGATATTTGAAAGTATATTGAAATAATGGGAATATACTAGAAGGAGTAGAAAGACATGTTTTTGGAACAGCTAGTGGGACTGGAGAGAAAAACCTTTCTTTCTTTTTTTTTTTTTGTGGGACCAGGGATTGAACCCAGGCCTTTGCACTTACCAGGCAAGCACTTATTCTACTGAGCTATCTCTGCAGCCCCTAGATTACAGACTACTTAGGGCTATAGCCCTGAATGTCATAGTGCTGTTGGAGACTGCCAGTAGAGCCTAATGGACTGCTGTAGCCTACCTTTTATGTTTTATATTATGGTACTATTATTTTAATTAATCTATCTCTTTCTCTGCCCCACCCTCTTATTCCAGGGCCTCCCCTTTCAATCCCTTCACTATTTTTGTCCCTGCCATTATGGGTCACAGTCTTACTTGACCCAAGGCTTTGGCAGCATGGGGAACATTTCCTTCTATAGTGGCCCACCTTTTAGCACAGTACACAGTGCACACTAGTCGACTCCTGTTCTCTAGGATCTGACAGTCTTCCTATCTGGGTTAAGTGATTCACCAGAGTTATAGGATCCATTTAGGGGAATCCCATCGTACTCTGGGTTCTGGCTGACTGTGTAAGACATTACTTTGGGGTCTCACTGCACAGGTCAGACTCATAGTGATCCTCCTGTTTTCAGTCTCCCCAGAGCTGGGATTACAGGTACGTGCCACCATGCCCAGACTGGTTGGCTGACTCTCTCAGCATGCCCTGGGAGTGGGGCCAGCATGGCCAGATGTGGAATCCCCATCCCTACACTTGCCTAAGCTGGTGCTTATAGTCTGCTGAGCTATCCCACCAGCCCTCAAGGGCCAAAATATGTCCTCTTTGCCCAGTTAGCTTTCTTAGCTTTGATCTCCAAGCCTCCATTGTTGAATACTTAGGCTTTAATCTTTACTGTGATAATCTTTTTTAGATATTGAGGATTTTGGAAATATAAAATATGATTCTTCTATTAATCAGAGTTAGCATTAATATTGAGTCAGTGTTGTATTTTACCTGCATTGTAAGTGATGGCCTACCATCTTAATATGCTGCTTATATTCTCTTATATAAGTAATAATTCTGTAGAATGTTAACAGTTATAACGTTTTACAAGCAAAATTTAAAATCAAGCGCAAGGGGCCAGGGAGATGGCTCAGTGGAATAAGCGCTTGCCTGGCAAACTCAGAGTCCTGAGTTTCCCTGGTACCGCAAAAATAAATAACATAACATAACATAACATAACATAACAAAATAATAAAGCACAAGCATCAAGGAATAGATTCTTATTTTGAAAAAGTGTCTTGCAGCCAGGCATGGCGGTGCATGCCTGTAATCCC
>PVJA010009561.1:33314-50295 GCA_004027025.1 Myocastor coypus
AAAAAAAAAAAAAAAAAAAAGGAAAAGAAAAGAAAAAGCGTCTTGCAATATAGTTCAGAGTATCCTTGAACTCAGTGTAGCCTGAGCTGGCCTTGAATTCATGCTTATCTTCCTGCTTCTGCCTTCCAAGTGCCAGGTTTATAGTTGTGTGCCATCATGCCAGGCTTCAGAGAATAAATTCGAAGACATAGCTAAGTACTGCTTAGTTATTTAGGTCAATCTGCATAAGTGATAAGCACATTTTATGTATGTATGTATGTATGTATGTATTTATTTATTTATTTATTGTCTTTTTGAGACAGGGTCTCACTATGCAGTTCACCTGGCCTTCAACTCACTTTTGTGGCCCAGGCTAGTCTCAAACTCACATCAGTCCTCCTGCCTCAGCCTTCCAAATCCTGGGATTACAGGCGTGCACCACCACGCCTGGCTGATAAGCACATTTTAAATGCTGAGTAGCACTTCTTTCACCAAGTGTTCAAATAGATTGATCATAACCAAAACACAGAACCTGCAATTTTGTCAAGCCTGTGGCCTGATGTAACTGCTTTCAGTAGTCTTGTGGAAGCTGCTTCATTAGACTTAATCACCAACCCAACCTGTTGGCTAACTTGTATGGCAATTAAGACCTGTCTCGGGCTCTACTTACTAGGTAGTAGCATCGGACACCACAGTTTACTGAATGCAACCATTCATTCTATGACTATTGGTGCTTTTCAAGCACAGCCACACTTGAGGATACTGCTTCTCCAAATGTCACTTGGCGGGGCCTGGCAGGATGGCTCAGTGGTCTAAAGCACCTGCTTAGGAAAGTTTGGGCGGCTGCAGGGACTGCGGTTTGATCCCTGGCACCACATGCTGCGCCAGCCCTGCCCTGAGGGCAGGCTGAGCCGGCCATAAAAATAAATAAATAAGTAAACAAACGAAAGTTCTTTTTTTTTTTTAATTTTTTATTTTATTTATTATTTTTATTGTTGTTTCAGAACCTTTGTTTGTTTATTCACTCATTTTTATGGCCAGCTCAGCCCACCCCAGGGTCAGGGCTGGTGCAGCATGTGGTGCCGGGGATCGAACCGCAGTACCTGAAGCCGCCCAAGCTTCCCCAACCAGAGGCTTTAGACCACTGAGCCATCCCGCCAGGCCCCCAAATGAAAGTTCTGAAACAAGAAAAAAAAATGAAACTGTTTTTGGGGGAAAAAAAAATGTCACTTGGCATTAAAAGCTCCAAGCCGCTTTTCTTTACAGATCATATTGTATCTTTGCATTTCATTTGTTTGTTTGTTTGTTTGTTTTTGTCTTTTTGAGACAGGGTCTCGCTATGCAGTTCAGGCTGGTCTTGAGCTCACTTTTGTAGCCCAGGCTGGTCTCGAACTCACACCGATCCTCCTGCCTCAGCCTCCCGAGTGCTGGGATTACAGGCGTGAGCCACCACACCCAGCTGTCTTTGCATTTCATTTTGCACCTGTGGCTAGTGCCTGGGCAACAAGCTTGGAGCTCTCCCTGGGTTCAGCAAAGGAACAGTGATATAACAAACAAGCTGTCATGAAATACAATTTGTACAGCAGCCATCCACCTTCCAGTTGGATGGTGGCACACCCTTGGTATCTTCTTTTTCTCTATAGGACTGGTACCGGAAATTGCCTCACAAACTCCGACTGTTGTGTTATCTCCACTTCTCTAAATCTGTTTAAAGTTGCTTTAATTGGATGGAATGTAATAAGGAATCTCATGTTCTTGCATGTGAGTTCCACAGGTTCACATAAGACATGTTAATTTTTAAAAAACACTGAGGATTGTTAAAAAAACTTTTAAGAACTGATATAGAAATGATGCAAAGAAGATAGTCTATGTCAGTGTGCTCCACTCAAAATCCCCAGGGCCAAATGTCAGGTTGGGAGCGATAGGGAAAATAGACAGGAACTTCCTGACAACCACAGCCCCTCCACTGTGATGGGGGCTGGATACCAAGATGAGGGACAGACAGGTGCAGCCACATATTCTGTGATACCAGCTCAACACTGTCTGAGCCAAGCAGTCTGATTGGAGAAGTCTCTATAGCTCATTTGTCTGTGTAGAGGCTATGCTGCCCAGTCAGTAGTCTCCCCTGTCCTTCAGAAACTCCAGGGCCAGCCAGATAGCTCAGCAGATTAAAGCACTTGCTTAGGTAGACCCAGGGGCTGGGGTTCAATCCCCAGCGCGCTATGCAGGCACCCTGCCTGGGGCCCTCTGAGATGGTGATTGAGATTGGGTATGGTGGTGCATACCTGTGACCCCAGTGCTTGGGAGGCTGAATACAGGAGGATCACTGTGAATCCAATCAGTGTGGTTAGACCCTGTAGACCCTGTACTAAATCTATTAGAGGGGGGAAAAAAAAAAAAAAAACCCTCCATAAATGTCTGACTAGGCAGTCACTGTTGCCAGAGTGTGGAACTGGTCATCAGGGAGTCATAGAGGTTCAGGTCATCACCTGGACATCAGTCTGCTGCTTCTCATTGCATAAGAAACCACTCTCAAAATTAAAGGCCTTGTTTGCTTGCTCTCTCCACATAACACATGATTGCTTTGGCACTCTGAGCCACTTAGCCTTGAGTCTTAGGTGACAGTGAGTGCCAGCTACTCCTCTTGCCCTCTTTAGCTCAATCCCAGGATATGCAAGTGAACAATTCACTCCAGCTCTATCTCACTGTAGCCATATGAGACCCTGAGCCTGTCCACTGCCAAATTTCTGATCCAGTGAAACAATACTCAATTATTTTAGTTCCCTAATTTTGGGGTTATTTCTTATCCTGGCTGCCTCCCATCTAGCTATAGTGCTGGCCTCATGCTGGCAACTGCTTTGGCATTACTTTCCCAAGAGTAGACTTCTTTTTTTTTAATAATTTATTTTATTTTATTTATTTATTTTTTCTTGTTTCAGAACTTTTGTTTGTTTATTTATTTATTTTTATGGCCGTCTCAGCCTGCCCTCAGGGCAGGGCTGGTGCAGCATGTGGTGCCAGGGATTGAACCACGGTCCCTGCAGCTGCCCAAGCTTTCCTAAGCAGGTGCTTTAGACCACTGAGCCATCCTGCCAGGCCAAGAGTGGACTTCTTAAGTAAACATCTGCAATCGAGGATCTCTGGATCTGCTTCTGAAAGCACACCAGGGTTTGGAGGCATTTTTACTTAGAGGACAAGAATGCCTCATATCCCCCTTTACACAGCCTGTCTTTAATGTGTCTATAAAATTGATACTCCCAACCCTCGAGGAATGAGTTGGTGAGTCTCCATGTCCTCAGGAGAGACACACAGTATGCAGGGCCCTTAGAGGTAGTGATACTTGAGTGTCAAAAGGGACAACCCAAGGGCAACCACAGACTACGGTCATGACTGTTGGCACAGATCCTAGGTGGATCCTGCTGGTCCCCTGACACCTGCCTGTCTCTCATACCTCCAGTTCACTGAGTACCTCATGATCTCAAGTATGTGCTGCGTCCTGCTGATTCTACTGATTCCCTGTGTGGTCAGCACAGGCAGCTGCAGCTCTGGGGTGAGAACGAATGGTCAAAGCTAGACAAAGCAAGGTTACTGGTCTGTGTGGATGAGAGTGTGTTCCTCCAGTGAAGGAGATTACATTTGATGCTGACTCAGTGACATGATGAGCTCAATGCCTTTTTGGGTCTCCATTCCTCTTCCTCTTTCACTTGCTGCAAGAGCTGCCCATGGTTGTCAGTCGTGTAGACACCTCACAGCAGGCCCATTGGGAATAAATTCTGGTTGCCCAAAACTGAGCTCTGGGACAGTAGCTGAGAAAAGGGCTGGGCACAGGATGAAGGCACTAAGCTTGAACTCACTACCTGTGATATCTCGAAGTGAAAATGCTAAAAGCTCAGTATGCACCTTTGCCCAGAGAGGACCAAGCATGAAGTCACATACTGGTACATAGTTGGTACAGGGCTCACAGCAGAAGCCCAGGGATGACCACTCATGGGGCACTGTGGAAAGAAAAGGCTATGGATGCCAGCATGTGGGATTTGGAGCTGGAAATGTAGGAAGGGAACAGAAAGGCTGCTGCCTGAGGTGGTGTTCATTCTGTAACGCCTAGTAGTGGTCTCAAAGGTTTGTGTACAAGCCGAAGTTTCACCTGCTTTAAATATATAACTCAGTGGTTTCTCGTAATTTTACAGAGGTGTGCAGCCATTACCACTATCTAATTGAGAACATTTCCATCATCACAAAAAGATTTTTCTTGTTCACTTGCAGCCCAGCCTTGTATAGTCACTAAGCCACTGTTTGTCTCTAGAGATAGTCTCTTCTTGGTTATTTCATATTGAATGGAGTCACTAAAGGTAGTCTTTTGTATCTAACTTTTTTATTTGTTGTTCATTCTGTCTTACTGCTAAGTGTCCCCTTGAGAAGGTATATCAACCTATTGTCTGGTTGAGGCAGTTGGGAAATTTCATGGAAATCATACTGCTGTAGATGTGTTATCTCATGTGACAGAAAGAATACATGCTTTTATTTCTCTTGGCTGGATTTCTAGGAGTGGGATTGTGGGTCATTTGGTAACTCTACTAGAGAAACTATCTGCAATCTAAAGGCTCCCATGTACTTATCTAGCTTTCTGGTTCTAAGTGATCTCAGGCTTGTGAACTGCCATCTGATTGTGTTTTGTCTTTTTGAGACAGGGTCTCACTAGGCAGTTCAGGCTGGCCTTGAGCTCACTTTTGTAGCACAGGCTGGTCTTGAACTTGCACAAATCCTCCTGCCTCAGCCTCACAAGTGCTGGGATTACAGGCGTGCGCCACCAGGCCCAGCTGATTGTGAGTTTAATTTGCATTTCCCTGATGAGTAATGATTTTGAGCAGCTCTTTGTTTGCCTATATACCATCTCTGGAGTGACACTGGTTGAGATCCTCAGTCTACCATCCTACCCCCATACTGAGAATTGACATCAGGGCCTTCACACTGAACTATATCTCCAACCCTCCCCTCCACCTCCTTTTTTTTTGTTTGTTTGAGACAGCGTCGTGTTACGTAGTTCAGGCTGGCTTTGAGCCCACTGTTGTATCCCAGGCTGGTCTCAAACTTACACTGATCCTCCTCCCTCAGCCTCCCAAGTGCTGGGATTACAGGCATGCGCCACCATGCCCAGCCCCCTCTAGCCCTTTTTATGTTGAGTCAGGATCTTGCTAATTTTCTATTATGCAGGCAGTGCTTGAAATTACAGTTCTGCCTCAGCTGCCTTTGTGTTGGGATCCCACCACACTCACCAAATTTATTTATGTATGTATGCATTATGGTTTGTGTATAGGTATCCCCCCAAAGCCTCATACAGTCGGGACAGTTTGTGGAGTTTGTGATTGATTACTATGGGTGGATGCTGCACCTGCCCTGAGGCAGGTAACTTGCCTTACAATGTAAAGAGGGATGAGTTGCTAGCTAGCTGCCTTGAGCTGCTGCCACTCACTTCTCTCCTTTTGTTCTGGGCTGCTGCCTTGAAAGGTTGCTCTCTGCCTTTTGTTGCTCTGCCTTGGAGCCAGCTGAATATGGACTGAAACCTCTTGTAACTGTGAGCTAAATAAAGTAAACCTTTCCTGTCTTCATTTTGAGTGTCAGGTATTGGTCCCAGCAACGAGACAAGAGTAACCGAGACGGTATATGTATATGTGTGTGTGTGTGTGTGTGTGTGTGTGTGTGTGTATGCACTGAGAATTGAACACAAGGCCTTTCTACCACGTTATATTCCTACCTGCTTCCCCTTTATTTTGAGTTTGTCTTTTGCTGAGTGGCCCATACTGAATAGGAACTTACCATCCTCCTGCCTCAGCCTCGCAGAGTACTGGTATTACAAGTGTACATGGCCATAGCCAGTGGTGTTTTAAAATATTGGTGGTCCTGGTGACTGAACTCAGGGACTTGGAAATCATAGGAAATACTCTACTGCTGTACTATTCCCCTAGTCTTCCTTTTCCCAGATTTTAACTGTGTGTGTGTGTGTGTGTTTCTTATTATTGAGTATAGTTGTTACTGAGTACAATTCAATTGTTATTGAGTATAATTCAGTTGTTATTGTACAGTTGTTATTTAGTGCAACTCAATGGAACTCCCACAAAGGGTTTGTAAATACAAAGTCTTTATTAGATGCATTATTTGCAGAAATTTTCTGTTGTTTGTCTTTTTATTTTCTTAATGGATTTTGAAAAACAAGAGTTCTGAGTTTTGGCCCCTTTTATCCTCTACCACAGGAGCCATGGGTGTTGCATCTGAGAACTCCAGGTCCTTCAGTAATCTTGAGTGCTTGCACCCACAGTAGGTTAGCAACTTGAAAATTTCTGGTAACTTCAACAGAGCAATAGATGTGGTCTAGAGCCTTTTAGCTGATGAGATGTGATGATGTGATGGTGAACCTTTTAGAGACCAAGCACCCAAACTGGAACCCAGAACTCACTTGTTGATCAGAAAATGCCAACCCCACAATTAAACCTGAACACTGAAGTTTTAGTTTAGAAAAAATAACTATTTACACAGTGCTTGGCTGCTGGGATGATTTGGCTTGCGTGCTGGCAGAGGGGGCTCTGCATAACTGCTGCTGAAGCTCCTGTGCCATAGGGTTGCCACCACTGGTCCAGAGTGTCGAGATTGAGGCATCTGTAGAAGGTAAGCAGGTTCAGGACCCTCTTGTGGTGATCGTGGAAACACATGGGCAGAGGACTAAGGGAGTCATTTCTCTGGGTTACTATTTTTACCATAGAGGAGACAAGAACGTGTTTAGATGGTGATGAGGAAAAAGAAACAAGAAATTACTGGTAGCCTAAGCTTTCTGGGAACAGACTTTTTTTTTAACATACTAGAGCCTGAACCTAGGGCACTCTGTCACTGAGCTACATCCTCAGTCTTTTCTATTTTTGTCTTTTTGAGACAGGGTCTCGCTGTGCAGTTCAAGCTGGCCGTGAGCTCAGTTTTGTAGCCCAGGCTGGTCTCGAACTCACACCTATCCTCCTGCCTCAGCCTCCCAAGTGCTGGGAATCTTTTTTTTATTTTGACATAGAGTCTAGCTAAGTTAGCTGGACTGGCCTCGAACTTTGACTCTTTCTGCCTCAGCCTCCTGAGTAGCTGGGATTATAAGCATGTGTTATCAGGTTAGGAAAACATTTATGAGTCTTCTATTGTTCCCACAAGTCACTGCAAATGGTATGACTGGAAGCACCACAGGTCTACATAGTCGGTTGTAGTCTGAGGAAGTTTAGCTCCTCAGCATGGGTTGTTGAGTATGCTACAGCCCAAGAGTGTACAAGGGAGGGTTTTGCCAAGTGCTATGGAGACCTGAGAGAGGAGGCAAAAATGAGGTGTAAATGTTTTTATATCAGGCTAAGTGGTTCTAGAAGGGAGCCAGCATGCTTGAGGGCACCGCACAAACTAGACATGCTGAGTGGAGGTGCTATTAGTTGTATTCACTGCATTTTCCACTTAGGATCATTCTTGGGCTATCATTCATCATCGACATCAAGAATGTCTGTTATTTTTCTCCCTGCCTTTCCCGTCTCTCTTCTCTGGTGCTCAGGACAAAGACCTTACTGGTGACATGGGGGCCCTGATGCAGTCCGGGACTAGGCCTTGCACTGACACAGTCTGTACTTGTGATCCTGTGGCAGGGACGAAATACTCCTCCAAGAGCTAGCACTTAAAAGAGGATCCCCACCGGGCGTGGTGGCGCATGCCTGTAATCGCAGCACTCGGGAGGCTGAGGCAGGAGGATCGGTGTGAGTTCGAGACCAGCCTGGGCTACAAAAGTGAGCTCAGGACCAGCCTCAACTGCATAGCCAGACCCTGTCTCAAAAAGACAAAAAAAAAAAAAAAAAGAGGATCCCCACAGCTAAATTGTCCTCCTATTTAGAGTTCTCTAAGAGATTCTCCTGCCGGCTTCCTTGCTGGATCAGGAAGGCATCTCCAGAGCCATGTCTCCATCTGACTCTAAATATTATCAAAAGATTAGGTGAATGCAAAGATTATTGAAATAAAAATACCTTTTGCATTTTACTATTACAACAAAAATAGTGATGTCAGTGTAGCTGAAGAGTGAGGTCATTGAACCAGGCATGGTGGCACATGCCTATAATCCCAGCACTTGGGAAGCTGAGGCAAGAGGATTGGTGTGAGTTTGAGACCAGCCTAGGCTACAGAAGTGAGCTCAAGGCCAGCCTGAACTGCATAGCAAGACCCTGTCTCAAAAAAAAAAAAAAAAAGTGAGGTCATCACAATGTTCATGATGATGTCGTGAAGTCTGATGAAAATAGCCAGAATGGAATATTTGGAAATGTTGAAGGTAACATTTGGAAGCAAAAGGCAGCCAGCTTCAATAGCACTCATCTCCCCAGCATGCCTGCTGTGCACTGCCATGCTTTGTGGCTGGCCTGCCCAGTTGATGAAGCAGAGGGATTTTGAAATGTGCTGAGGGAGCCGAGGCAGTCTCAGGTAGGACAGCAGTCGGTGTCAGCTTGTCTGCCACCAGGGAACTGCTATTGGGCACAGATTGGAATTTCGGCAGAAAGGGTTTCCATATTTTCTGAATGACACTCATATTCTACAGAAAGCCAAGTGTTCAGGTATTTCTTACTTAATGTAGGTAATCCATTCTTGAAAATCAGACATTCCACCTGAAAACGTTTCATATTAAGTGGGGAAAATTTGCGTGTCAATCAACCAGTTACCTAAAATGTTACTAAAACATTGGTGAGTCACCTTTTTAAGAGGAGTAGGCTGTTGTTTGGGGATGTCAGTGCTTTGAACATGGCATTCTGATTACCAGACAACGAAGATGAAATATTCCCTGCTGCTTTTCCACTACGGCACTGAGAGGCTTTGTATATCAGTACTGTCTCAGTGGCACATACTCTGCTGACATCCTGGGATTGTGACTTAGCCTGATTATATTTGCAACATAGCTTGCATCTTCCTCATGCATATTGTTGGGTTAAAATATTAATTTGATTTTTTATGTTAAAATCATTTGTCCAAGTGCATATTGGAAAACTTGAGTTGTAATAAACTTGTAAACTATGAGAAAGCAAAAGTTTTTTGTTTTTTTTTTCTAAATTTTTTATTTATTATTTTTATTCTTGTTTCAGAACCCTTGTTTGTTTATTCACTCATTTTTATGGCCAATCAGCCCGCCCCAGGGCAGGGCTGGCACAGCATGTGGTGCCGGGGCGGGGATCGAACCGCGGTCCCTGAAGCTGCCCAAGCTTTCCCAAGCAGGCACTTTAGACCACTGAGCCATCCCGCTGGGCCCCAAGAAAGCAAAAGTTTTCTACCAAGAAATGTCAACCAAGAAGATCCATGCATAATATAACTGCATTTGCAGTATGATTAATGTTGAAAGTTAACTGAAGAACAACTTCTTTTTGTATGTTGAAATAATTTGTGTAGTAGAAATGAAATTTAAATCAACTCCAGTTTTTATGCTGAAGGTTTTTGAAGAAAGCATATTAGTTTCCAGGTAAGTGTCGCAGATTGGACATGGCCAAACACATTCACCCTCTCAGAAACCTACTAAAGGAACACTAAAGTGTTGTCTTAAGGCATTACATTCATCAAAGCGAATTAGGAGTGCACATAATAGCAGTAGCATTCAGCGAGCAGCAATTTACTTAGCAGATCGGAGAAAGCCAAATCCTCTGTGAGAGCTGATGAGAGCTCAAGGCTTTCTGTGCTGCAGAACCACTTAAAGTCACGAACATTAGTTGCCAACAAGTTAAAAATATAAAAGCCACAACAGTGAGCAGAAGGGCGGTGGTAGCTCACTTGATTCATGTGTATCAGGTGTCAAGTTCGGTCCTTAGTATCCCCCAAAAAAGCAAACGAGATTAGCAGGAATGTTCAGGAAGATTACCTTTAGAAACAAATAATAGGCCCAGCAGGATAGCTCAGTGGTCTAAAGTGCCTGCTTAGGAAAGCTTGGGCAGCTGCAGGGACTGTGGTTCCATCCCTGCGACCACATGCTGCGCCAGCCCTGCCCTTAGGGCAGGCTGAGCTGGCCATGAAAATAAATAAATAAACAAACAAACGAAAGTTCTGAAACAAGAAAAAAATAAAATAAAAATTCTTTAAAAAAAATTTTTTTTAAAGAAACAAATAATAGTTGAAATTTTCCACCAACAGGGTTGGAATATAATAGTGCGGTGTTAGAGTGCCTGACTAGCATGTGAAAGGTCCTCAGTCCACCCTTGAGCACCAGAAAAAGAAGTTCCACCAGCTGGCTAAATAATCAGTTTTATTTCAAAAACGGTTCAGAAAAATTTTGTGAACTGGAAAAAAAATTATCAGGAACACAACAGCGACAGTTAATGGAATGAGACATAGGACACAGAAGTTGAGATGTGGCAGATCGTGTAAAACTTTAAGATGCATTTGATTTCACCTCCTGAAGGAGAGGATAGAGAAAAATATTATGGAACTGATAACAGATTTAAATCCATAGATGAAGTATAGTTATAGTCATACTTTTGTGCAAGGGGCACACACTCCAAGACCCCTGTGCTGCCTGAAATTGCAGACAGTACTGAACCCTACATATGTGGGGTTTTCCTCTGCACAGATGTGCACAAGCTCAGTGTTTCTTCCATCTTATCTAAATAGCAAAATTAACACAGATTTCTTTTTCATTCTTCATGATTTCACAAAGTAGATCTTAGTAACCTGAGCATATTCTCTTCTTTCCTATGTCAATAACATCCACCTTTTCACTTAAATGAAACCATTTATAGCTTCTCTGTGATATGCCCCAGTTGCCAATGTCATGACTCCTACCTTGAGGCCACTGCCTGTTTGTCACTACACGTAGCTTCATGAGAACCAACTGATAAACCAGCCATGAGCTCTGTGTGCTGTGTTCCCAGCCAGGTCATGACAGTCTACCTGAACTGCTACCCTTTCTGCATATGGCAGAGTAGAGCTAGTGGTCTCCAAGTGCCTCATGGCAGTGGCAGAGGGAGCACCTGCTCACCAGAGCTCTCACCAGGATACTCAGTCCACTTCACACATTGCACATACACACTTTACACAACCTTTAAAGGCCATGAACTTTGAATTGCCCTAGTAGAAAACACTATATTCAGCTGAATCCTGGCAGTTATTATGTCACTCAGAATCACCTTTTTCTAACCAGTTAAATCCACATGTCCCAGTATTTGAAAGATTCCTAGCAGTTCCCAGTCAGTCACACCACCCAGCATTTTGTCCACAATTGGAAATCTTCCCAATGGCAGGTGGTGCCAAGGAGCATTGTAGTGTTCCCCAGGTTACAGCTGCCTGGCAGCACTCTGGGCCACCCACATGGTACTGTCACTGCAGCGTTGTTATCAAGGGTCCAAATTCAGTGTGAGTTCTGAGGCAGGCAAGACTATGTCCTTCAAAGGAGGGCCCTGAGGCAGGTGGAGCTTAAGTTAGCCGTAGTGTGGGTGGGCAGGTTTTATGGATGGGTGAGGGCTCTTGGCCCCTCTTGAGTTTCAGGCTGTGTACCTAGATGTTCTGGGAATGAGTACAGACAGCTGACTCTCACTGGCCTACCCCAGGGCACACACTAGTGCTCCCTAAGGCTGAGGCAGGAAGATGGCACCCTGACCCCATAAGTAGCATCGGGACCTATGCTCATGGCCTCTTCATCCTAACCTTGTTATACTATCCTTGATAAGCTAGAAAGATTAATTTAGGACCAGAATCTGACAAATGACTGTGTAGAGGGTTAGGCCTAAAGTGGCAATAAAGACATAGTATACGTTCGCAGGGAGCAATGTAAGGAGATTGGGTGGGGTTTTTTGTTTTGTTGTTTTTTGTTTTTTCATGCTAGGAATTGAGTACAGCACCTTCACACTTAACTACATCCCCTACTCTTTTAACTTTTTGAGACAGAGTGCTACTAAGTGTTTCAGTTGCCAGGCTATATTGAGCCTGCAGTCATCCTGCCTCAGCCTCCCAGAGTGCTGTCATTAGAAGTGTGTGGCACCATAGCCAATGTATACTTGAGCTTTGGTGACTATATTTGCCATTGAAATATAAGACTGGGAAAAAGACTAATGTCAGAGGCAGTTGAGATTCACTGTATTAATTCATACAGATTTGCCATTGATTTTTTTTTTTTTTTTTTTTGTCTTTTTAAGATAGGGTCTCACTGTGCAGTTCAGGCTGGCCTTGAGTTCATTTTTGTAGCCCAGGCTGGTCTAGAACCTGCACCAATCTTCGTGCTTCAGCCTCCCAAGTGTTGGGATTACAGGTGTGCACCACCATGCC
This sequence comes from Myocastor coypus, assembly GCA_004027025.1. NCBI lineage: Eukaryota > Metazoa > Chordata > Mammalia > Rodentia > Myocastoridae > Myocastor > Myocastor coypus. The sequence goes on from PVJA010009561.1 coordinate 45,582, forward strand.
TGGCTTGCCATTGACTTTTGACAGAAAGAAGATAAAAATGATCCTAAGTTCAGGTTAGCATTCCAAATGCTATGGCTTTCAAAACAGACATGGAAGAAGCATAAGCTCCAAGAGAGCCAGCAATGGGACCATGGTGGGCAGCAGGCCTGGGTGCTTGGTGGCCTTGGGGCTGAGTGTGTAGGGGCACAGGTTTGGTGGAGGGTATGTGGGGTCTGCTGATCAGGCAAAGCGAGCTGCCATGGAGAAGGTCTCTGGGTCCCACAGGTACATTTAGGAGCACAAATGCCCACGAAAGCCCTTGGGCAGCGAACAGAGAGTCAGACCAACCTGAGGGAATAAGGAAGCTGCTGAATGCTCTCAGGACAAGATAGATTTGACTTTGGTGGACATTATCTCATGGAGGATTGGGAAGATTTTTGGAGGGCCACATCGAGTCCCTGATTAGATTTGGTAAAAGACATCTTGATCCTTGTTGCCTTCTGTTCTTCAGCTGGATATGTTTTGTTTTTCCTTTTTTCTGAGTTTGTTCTCTCAGAATTTTCTCAGTGCAGTTGAGGTGCATAATACTTTGATTCATTTATTCTTTGAATGGAGAGGCAGCCAGTTTTGTAGAGTGCTGATTTGAGATTGAATTTAAGACTTGTATTAGTTACTTTTTGCTCGTTGCTGGAACAAATACCCAACACTCAAAATGAAGGAAGGAAAGGTTTATTTAGCTCACAGTTTGTGGAGGTTTCAGTCCATATTCGGCTGGCCCAAGGCTGAGTGGAACAGAGCAGAGAGCATCCAGTTCATGGCGGCGGAACAGCAACAAAATGGTGGCAGAAGTAGCCAACCAACATGGCAGCAGAACAACAGCAACAGCTAGAGCTCCAGTCTGTCTCTCTGTCTCTCTTTTATATTGCATTCAGGCTCTCCGCCTTAGCTCCCACCCTAAGCTACACCCATAATCCCAGAAGTACTTCCACCCATAATCCCATCAGTACTAAAACCTATAATCCCAGGGATCATGGATCAAGTCTCAAACTCTAGAAGTCCCCGCCCAATCACTCCATGAGGCTTTGGGGGGACAGCTAGACATAAACCATAACAGACTCAATGATTCAAGTTTTTCTGTTCTGATGGTCTATGCTGTGAAGGAGTACTTTAGACAAGGTGTGATTGGAACATGAATGTGAAATTCATAATTAACTACAAAGCTTTTAAGCTACAGATCAAAAGTGTATGTGTTTGGAATGCTGTGCTTTATGGAAGACTACCTGAGTTGGATACATAGTTCACATCTTTTTTTTTTTTTTTTTTTTTAATGACAAAGTTTGTTTATTTATTTATTTATTTTTTTTTAATTTTTTTTTTGTGTGGGACCAGGGTTCAAACTCACGACCTTGCACTTGCCAGGCAGGCGCTTGTGCCACGGAGCCATCTCCCCAGCCCCTGTTTATTTATTTATTATATTATGGCTGGCTTAGCCTGCCCTGGTGATGAGGCTGGTGCAGCATGTGGTGCCAGGGATAGAACCGCGGTCCCTGCAGTTGCCTAAGCTTGCCTAAGCAGGCACTTTAGACCACTGAGCCACCTCATCAGCCCCACATCTTTTTAAAGTAAAATAAAACATGTCATGATTGTGAAACATGATAGATGAAGTATTAGTATTCCTTTTTTTTTTTTTTTTTTTTTTTTTTTTTTTTTTTTTTTTTTTTTAATTTCTAGTGCTTAGGTTTAGCTTTGTCAGAAATGTGCCCAGGGATTATGAAAGTATTAGCACCCCACCTGACCCTAACCCAGTTCCTCTTTGGGCTGGTGAGGAGATGGTCTTCAGAGTTCACTTGGCTGGCCTGTGACAGCACTGCACCCTTCTGGAAGAGACAGAGTTACCTGCCACCAAAATACTCTGGAGCCCACCAAAGTTGGGGACACACATGGTAGACCTTGACTCAGGCTAGGCTGTGAGCTACCACTTGGCTCACATGGGCCTCACTCTCTGGTACTAGGATTACAAGCCGTGCTTTCTTAGGCATTTGTGCTCCTGTGCCTAAACTGTCAGGTATGTGTTGGTGGGGGGGACCTGTGTAGTACTGCTATGCCTGGAGTCTGTGATGGAGTGGGGGCTGCTGATCACGGTTAGCTCCAGTATGTCCTGAGCAAGGGCCAGCAGGGGCTATGGGAGAAATGGTGGTCACAGGCACCATAGTCCCTTTGTGATGGTAATGGTACACATTTGGTGAAATCGCTGATTTGTCCACTAATAATATAGATATTCAGGCTACACATCCCTAATGCTATTTTATTTTACTTTGTTTTCTTTTTTTTGAGACAAGGTCTTGCTGTATAGTTCAGGTTGGCATTGACATCTCTGTGTAGCCCACAGGCTGGCCTCAAACTCTCTGCAGTCCTCCTGTCTCATCCTCCCAAGTTCTGGGATTATCACCATGTATTACCATGCCTGGCTTAATAAAATTGTCTTAAGCTCACATGACTCAGAGAGTGAAGGAACAGCATCTGGTCTCTGGAGTCCAGAACCTTGCAAGAAAGCCAAAGCCACCTGAGTGCCTCCTGGAGTCACCCCAGCATTTAGAAGCAGTTGCATTGGTTTCCCCAAAAGGCTCAGGACAGTGCTCATCAAAAGCTGTCTGAAGGGTGTTTGGAACCTGGACTTGCTCCCTCATATCCTGGCCTACTTCCATAGGTCTTTTCCCAAGCAGGTCCAGAGGCATCAAGGATATGAGCACAAGGTTTTGTCCACTGAGTTTGGATCTTAGGCCCAGAAGTCTGGCAGCCCAGCCTTTGCCTATGCGTTGGTGTACTGATGAATTTACCCAGCCTGGAAAGAGCCTTGACTGCTCCTACCAGCCCCAAGGTAGTCTGGCTACACTGTAGGAATCAGGTCTCTCTGTCTTGGGGTGGGGAAGGACAGTCCCACTGGCAGGAGACAGACTTTAAGGAGCAAACAGGAACATCCTCAAAGGTGAGAGCCGTTCCAACCTACAGTGGGTCAGAATGTTATGAAAGAGGACATTCAGAGGTGACAAAGTGCCCAGTAGTCACAGATGTGGGAGTAAGAGTGGCTAAGGAGGTGGAGAGGAGGGGTCCTGTAGGGAGTATGGGACAGGAAGGCTCAGCTTAGGTCCGCTCTGCGGCCTTGCATCCTGACGAGGCCTGGTGGATATGGTCCATACAGGTTGAGAGAGCTGGATATCCTTGTCTTCAGTGTCGCCAAGAGTTTGGCAAGTGAGGGGGCGCAGCACAGATACAGCCATTGCCCAAGGGCCCCACCTCTTCACACCATCACGATGGGTTTGGGTTCCAGCCTGTGAATTTTGGGTAGTTGCACACTAGAAAGTAGCAAGTAAGAAAAAAAGTGATCCTGAGCATCTCAGAAACTGGAATTCTGGAAAAAGGGCATAGAACATGGAGGGGTCCACAGCACAGCTGCAGCTTTGAAAGTGAAGGAGACACAATACAGTGGGAGCTGGCTGCAGCCTAGCCTTAACTATCACCCACCTTGGCTTATTCGTGAGAGCTGACTCCAGCCAGGACTGGATCCTGGTATTCAGTGGTTTTTCTTCCCCAATTTTCATTTCTACTTCCTTCTGTGTTTTGGAATTTTGTCCCCAGTGGAGACAGGCATGCCTAGCCACTGCAGGCTATGGGTGTCTTGGGGAGGGAGCCTTTGGGCAGAGCTGTGACCTCCTGTGGACACACATTCAAAGAGCCCCACTCACATTTCAAAGAGGGCCCTGAGGATAGAGGGGCCAGCTGTTGGAGGAGGGGAAGTGAATGGGAGCCTATTGGTCCTGGCCAGCATAAGAAACAGCACTGTGGGGCTGTGGGCTATTGCCTGGTGGGCCTTGCCAGCATACAGTATGTGCTGAGCACTGAAGGAGCTAGGGCAGGGCTTGTTCTCTGTGTGTCCATGTCCACCTTGCTTCCAAGGTTAGAATTCGTATAGCCTGAGACTCCCTGAGGTTCCGGAAGAGGTAAGTAGTGGACACCATGCTCCCTGTCTCTAACATCCTATCTACGTGAACTTATGTGTTGGGATGACTACTGCTTTATTCTTTTGTCCAAGTTCAACAGTGTGTCATATAGTATACATTTAGTGAAAAGCAACCTCATTATGATAGCTGATGTCACCAAGTCGCTTAAGTTAGTTTGTCTAACAGGTTGGTGTGGGAGGTTGGTGCAGATCTGTTTGGTTTATTGGGAGAACTTTGTGCTGCTCCTGGTTTATTTAGAAGAGAACGGAAGGTAGCATTTCTTTGAGAGTAGTGGGGTCCAAACTCCCTCTGACCTGCTAGTGCCTATGGTGTTGGTGGGGGGTGGCCGCAACTTGACATGTCCTGAGAGAGCTTTCAGGCTCCTTGTCCCTGGAGCACTGCGTTGTCTTCCCTAGAGCGCCTGGTGCTGCTGCTTTGCACACACAGTGCTTCCTTTACTCCTTTTGTATCTAACACTGTTTTCATGGCAGCATGTGACTGATTTGGGGTTCTGGTCTTCTCACCCACTGTCACTTGTTTGCCTCCCACTTGCCCGGGTCACTCCTTTTGTCCTTGAGTCTGGTGTAAGCACTTGGGCAGGGAGCCTGGCTGGGTGGCTCCAGCCCTTTGACATTTGTTGAGAACTTGCCTCGTGCCCTGAAATGTTCCATGGATGACTGAAAGGATCTGTGTTCTTTGTTTCCTGGGTGTCGTGTTCTGCACATCAACCAGATGAA
>PVJA010009561.1:50395-60518 GCA_004027025.1 Myocastor coypus
GCCACCACGCCCGGCTCTTTTCTTTTTTTCTAAGACAAATTCTCACTAGGTAACTCAAGCCAGCCTTGAACTCACTGTAGCCTAAGCTAACCTCAAACCTGCAGTGATTCCCTTGCCTCAGCTTAGTGCTGGGGTTATAGATATGTACCCGCCACATCCAGCAGTCTCAGATTTTCTAATTGTGGCTTCCAGAATTTTATACTTTACATTTTAGATGTGTCTGTTGTGAGAGGATACAATGTCAAGTGTCTTTTTTTGTATTTTAGGGAAGAGTCTACAGGGTGTTCAGGGTCTCATTACTAGATGGGACTCACAGTGATCTGCCTGTTTCCAGCCTCCCATGAGCTGGGAGTACAGGAATGCACTACCATGCCCAGTCTCAGTTGCTGTCTCAGTGTGCCCCACAGGGGCAGGGCCAGCACAACAGGCCTGGGGTTCAAACCCCCAGCCCCTGCACCTGCTTGCTTTAATCCGGTGAGTTATTTGTCTGTTCCTTCAGTGTCATTTGGTAGGAAATACATTCTGAGAAGTGTGTCACAGGGTAAGCTTGTCGTGTGGACATCATAGAGTGAACTGCAGCTGCATTGTTACCCAGTGATGTGACCATGTGGGAATAATGTCATGGAGCACATACTTGTATGTGAATCTTCAGAAATGATGCCTGACCATCTCTGCTTTAGCTCAATGCTTGTTCCATTTATACTCATTGTAGTTTGGCTCGCCCTAAACTCTTTTTAACCCAAGCTGACCTCCAATTTATAGCAGTCCTGCTGTCTCAGCCTCCCAAGTGCTAGGATTTCAGGCCTGTTCCAACACATCCTATTGAAAACCTAAAGTTTATCTGGTTTTGCTCTTTCAAAATATACCAGCCCTAAGCTGGCTGTGGTGGCACACACCTGTAATCCCAGCACTTGGGAGGCTGAGGCAGGAGAATCAATGTGAGTTTGAGACCAGCCTGGGCCACAAAAGTGAGCTCAAGAACCTTAGATATAGGACCAGCCAAATAGTTTAGCCGATTAAAGTGTCTGCAAGCACGTGCAGGGGCCTGGAGTTCAATTCTCTAGGCCTGCCATGCTGGCCCTGCCCCTGGGGCACACTGAGCTGACAATTGAGACTGGGTGTGATGGCACCAGCCAGGCAGATCACTATGAGTCTGATCTAGTAGTGAGACCCTGAACACCCTGCAGACCCTTCCTTAAAAGGCAAAGAAACAAAGAAACAAAACTTGGGTCTACTAATGATAGTTCCTTTTCTCTAGGCCACTATTGTCACTGCACCTTACTAATTACAGGGCCAAGGATAGGTGGGGCTTCCTGCAGAGGGGGAAAGCTCTCCATCTGCCCCTTGTGGGCCCTTCTGGGTCTGGCTTCAGGTCATCCTCCACATGGATCCTTCCTAAGTCATACATTCTTCAGAGCTTTGGAGACAGCTGGAGGCCAACTCTGGATAGGACGCTCCAGTGCTCCTCATTTTTCTAGGTTCCTGGGCTTCTTTAATCTTTCCCTTCTGGGCTTCTGAATGCTCTTGTCAGCTCCTCAATGGATTTTCTCTCTAGCAATAATGTTCTTTCTTCATCAGAGGTGGATAGAAGCTACCGAGTTCATCCTTCTGGCAACCTAGGTGTTCTCTCTAAAAACACCTTGTTCCAATGAGGACAGAATGCCATCTGAGGCAGAAGCAGGCACCAGCCAGGGATGTTTGTGGCATTCTATCTTTACTTGGGACTCTTGCTGGGGATCGTTTTCTCTGTGTGCTTTTCTCTGGGTACCTCCCCACAGTGACTATGGGTCTTTCTGTTCCTGGAGATTGAGGATCTTTGCACTTGGGAAATCTATCATCCAGCTCTCCTTTCTTATGACAAGAGTGTGCAAATGCCTATGGGATCCTGTTTGGATGCAAAAGGATTGTGCCAGGTGTGCCTCAGGGTGATGAGTAGGGCCACTGTGCTCTAGGAGCAGAACATTGTGGGGGAAAGGCTGGCTTTGTGTACTGTGAATGGTGAGCTAGTTCCTCCTCTGTACCTTCCCAGAGCAAAATCTGAGGAATGTTCCTGGTGTAGCTCCTTTCCCCTGGAGACTGCAGGAACCTCAATGACAGCCTGTCACTTCCTTCCCAGTCATAGTGACTACAGCCAAGGGGCTCCTGTTGGTCAGCACCATGACTCTTTTTTTTTTTTTTTTTTTAATTTTATTTATTTTTTTCTTGTTTCAGAACCTCTGTTTGTTTATTCACTTATTTTTATGGCTGGCTCAGCCCGCCCCAAGGGCAGGGCTGGCGCAGCATGTGGTGCCGGGGATCGAACCGCGGTCCCTGAAGCCACCCAAGGTTTCCCAGGCAGGGGCTTTAGACCACTGAGCCATCTCGCCAGGCCCCCATGACTCCTTTTTTATCTTTGTCACCATCAGATCATGTGCCTTCTGCCCAGGTACCAATTTGGTGATAGAGAGGCCAGGGCAGTTTAACACAGGGCTGCCAGGATCCAGGTAGTGCTGGGTGCACCCATGGCCTGCCAGTCCTAGAGGTGGACAGGGAGAGGCCCAGGCATGGGAGTGAGGGGCCTGGTGTGCAAGAGAGTGCCACCAGCACCAGGAGCAGATTGCTGCTTCCCAGGCACATTCTCTGAACAGACCCCATCAGGAGCAGCACAGAGTGAGCTCTGTTCCAGAGCTCCGTGTAGGAAGTTGGAATCAAGAACCTTCTCGCCCACTCAGGACCGGAACTTTCCTACAGCAAGGGTGGAGGAGGAGCAGGCGCTGTGGGGGGCGGCAGCCAACAGGATGCCTTGGTACCATCATGTGGGCAGCACCTTTCCTGCTCCCTGTGTGTCTGCAGCTTAGAGTAGGCCGTGCCCAAGCCTGGCTTTCCCTGGGGAGTAGGCCCACCTGCTGAGGGCAGCGCCCACCAGGTGAGGCTGGCTTTTGACAATAGTGTGTCCACAACTGCCAGCTGATGTCTGCACAGATTAGTGACTCTCATTGCTCTCTGTCAGATAGGTCCTAAATGGCCCTAATCTAGGACTGTGCCCTGCACAGGCTTATAAAAAAGATAGTCACCATCACAGTGACATGTACCACCTGAGCATATTTTCTGCTTCACTATATGCTGGAAGCAAGAAACAACAAGGCGAAGTTATTGTTTCTTAGAAGTTGGGTTCGGGGTTCCAGTTGCCAACCCTTAGTGCATCCAGAATGGAATGTCCATGCTGAGCTGGCATGGAAATTTGAGGTACTGTACTGCCAAGCCCTAGAATCCTCTGAGAAGGCACCTTGTCCCTTCCAGCAGGAAATGGAATACTGAACTCTGGGGTCACTACTCAACCTGAGGAGTTTGAGTCATCCTTGGTAGTATCCTGGCCACTCCTGAGCAAGGGGCAGCCATTGCAGAGGACAGAAACCAGTCCTTACTTTGCACCAGCAGGAGCTGTTTGGCCTTGCTTAGGACCATGCATCAAGTAGCCAGGCAGGTCCAGGGAGGCTCAACCTTGGCAAGGTTGCCTGCCCTGTACTGAAGGTGCACCCATGGCAACATTCACAAGTAACAGATCCCTTGTTGGCTGAAGCATTTTGTGGGAACCCATCAAGGCAGAGTCAGGGGTCCTTCTGATAGGATGGTAGTGTAGCTTTACTCACCCACAGGGTATTTCCTATGGAAATAGGTGAAGATCAGAGTCCACATTCATAGCTTGAAGTAGGTGCTTTGGATGGCCTCCTGGGGCCCCTGAGTCACACAAAGGGAAAAGGTTCAAGCAAAATAGTGCCAGGATCCCCTGCACAAGCTAGGCACTCGCCCTGCTCCACATGCCTCCACAGCAGACCCCATGGCAAGCAGAGCCCCAAACATAGACTGTGGCCAAGTGGAAGGCTGGGCCTAGGCAGGTGGATGAGGCAAGTGAGGATGGAGGAACTCAGTTTTGTCAAGCATAATACAAATGAAAACCTTCCGTTCTGTTGAAAATAGAGTTTAGAATTCAGCACACAAAAGCAGAGCCTATGACCACCAAAAGGAGCAGACACCCATGAGCATAGCCCATCTGTGAGAAGAGTCATGCTCCACCTACTCTTGCCCTTTTTGAGTCTTTTCCATTTCTTATCACACATTTAAAAGGTTTTACTTCTTTCCTATCTTTCCTTTGGCTGAGCCAAAGACTCCCACAAAGATTGTGGCTGAGGTGGCCCAGGTAGAGCTGAGTGGGCAGTTTGGGGTCTTGGCCTCTTGTCTTCCATGATACCCACTGTTCTCAGGTATCTAGAGCAGGTACATCCAAACCCCAGGGAGCAAGCCCCAAATGAGAAAGAAAACCAATATTGTCCTTCGGGAGGGCTTCTCTTAGGACACCAGCCAGTCTTTCATTTTAAAACAGTTTTTGGTGATTCACTTAGCAGCTACAAGGCATTACAGTGGTAAACAGAAGATACTGTTTAGTAGATTCTTGTGTGTGTTTGTTGGGAGTGTATTAGAACTGAACTAGAGTCTTCACTGTGAGCTCTACTCATACTTTTTTATTTTGAGGTAGGACTTTGCAAAGTCACTAAATTGTCCAAGTTGATTTTTTTTTTAAAGATTTTTTAATTTATTTCTCTTAAACCTCGTTTATTTGTGTTATGGCTGGCTCAGCCCGCCCTGGGGTGGGGGTGCACAGCATGTGGTGCCAGGGATCAAGGAGCGGTCGCAGTGCTTGCCTGAAGTTTCCTCCGCAGGCACTTGAGACCACTGAACCATCTCACTGGCCCCAAGTTGATTTTTAATTTGTTATCCTACTGCCTCTGCCTCCTGGAGTGCTGGGCTTACAGGCCTATGTCACCACCCCCACTTTTAGTAGGTTCTTAACAGACATGCCCTGTTCTACATGGTTTTATTTGGAGCTATCATCACTTTATAGGGCCCAGGTCTTCTCTGCTGCCTCAGACTACTATTCTGTGCCCAGATGGAACCTCCTTCACTGAAACCATGTTGTCCTCAGGGAGTATCCCCAAGGCCACAGTTACTCATGGAGGCAGTTCAGAGAGGGAGCAGCTACCCTTACAGTCCATGAAAGGCCACAGCCTCTCCCCTTACCTTGGTTTTGGGAGCTCAGCCTACAGGCAGCTGAAATAATGGCTAGAGCCCCCTGGCCAGGCAATATCTCAAGACAGAGTCCTTTTTGGGCTAGGAAAGCCCAAAATGGGGAAGGGGTGAAGTCCCTGTGCTCATGAGCTGCTATTACTTCTCTTGTTCAAAAGACCATGGCAGCCTGCCACAGTCTTGGCAGGATTTGTGGACACGCAAGACCCTTTGGAGGTGGTCTGGGTCCCCAGCTGGGCTGCTGTGCTGATCACTGGCACCTGCGGGAAAGCAGGAGTTGTACTGCCAGTCCCGTTTCTTTTTTTTTTTTTTTTTTTAATTTTATTTATTATTTTTATTCTTGTTTCAGAACCTTTGTTTATTCATTCCTTTTTTTGGCCGGCTCAGCCCACCCCCCAGAGGGCAGGGCTGGCGCAGCATGTGGTGCGGAGGATTGAACCGTGGTCCCTGAAGCCTCCCAAGCTTTCCCAAGCAGGCGCTTTAGACCACTGAGCCATCCCGCCAGGCCCCACTGCCAGTCCCGTTTCTGTCTTGACTGTCCAGCTAGAAACTTGCTGGGTACAGGCAGAGCCAGTGTTTGGTGCCTACTTTGTGACAGTGATGGGGCAGGTGCTTGGACCGTGGCCCCATAATCAGAACCCTCACATATCAAGAGAAGGTAGCTCCTAGCCATGCCCCTTTCTGCCTAGGATGTGATAAAGGTCACACTCTTCTCTCCTTATTAGAAGAGTTTTAAAAACTGGCCCTCACCTATTGCACTGTTCCCATGACAGACTGCCTGGTCAGACCACAGCAGCTGAACAGTATTAGACAACATGGCTGTCCCTTGGGGAGGGAGAGTTGGGGAGAGCAGCTGTGAAGGCGATAGATGCCAGAGCCCGGGCTGCTTGCTGGGGCTGCTGTGGCCAAGCAGGGCTGGAGAACAGGGCATTGTGTACCCGCAGACAGTCATGAACCAGCTCATTGTACAGGACTTGGAACTTCTTTAGAGGCGCTTTGAGAGTGGAGCTTAACCCTTCTGGAAATGCCACTGAGCAATGACTTGTTCATCCTAACTTCTCCTTGAAACTCACTGAAATGAATACAAAGAATGAAAAGCAGGAACAAGATCTCATCTACAGTGACTCAGAGAGTAGCCACAGTCGACAAGGATGTCCGCCATCTGGGAAGAGAAGCTTCAATCAGTTGGATCTTACAGAGCCATGCTCCCACTGGATGGGATGATTTTGAGGGGTACATTGGTGAGCACTCACTGAGGAGGCTGGGGTCCATGGCTCAGGTGGAGCTGGCATCAACTGTAATAATCTGTGTTTTCATCCATATCCAGATTCTGAGGGGTCAAATTAGGGGAAAAGGGAAGGAGGGAGGAAGGAAGGATTTATCTCCACCTGCCATGTAGTTTGTTAACCCCTTCAGTCTCTTGAACCTGTCCCTGCCCATCACATAGACTAAGAGGAGATCTCTCCTGGGCCTCAGCTGCCCCCATAATGAACAAGCTCTCTCTGACCCGGTTCCCTTCCTCTGATAATAGTGTGGAGCTGTTCCCGTACCATACCAGGGAGAAGGAAGCAGAACCACAGCAGTTTTAAAGAACTCTTCTGGAGACTTTCATGTCTGAGCCACTTAGTGGTCTGAGTGTCTTTGTTTTGGGGGGTGGGGTCTGAGGCTATAGCTGGTGGGGGCACACAGCCTGAAGGAACCCAAGACACTCCTGAGACACCACCTCCTCAGGTTTCACATGTGTGTTCTGAGCCTTCTTGGTCTGAGTTGGGTTTCTGTCACACATAACCCAAGTACCTGCTGATAACATAGACACACTTCCAGACAGCACAGACTGTAAAAAAAAAAAAAAGTGGGTAGAGGAGAGTGGAGCAATGTCCAGCTAACTCAGACCTACCCTTCCTTTGTTAAAGATAAGCAGTTAGAGGGACTGGGATATAGCTCAACAGCATAAGTGCCTGCCTGCCAAGCACAAGTTTCTGAGTTCAATCCCTGGCATTGCAAAAGTAAATAAATAAAAAAACAGTACAGGGTGGGGTGTAGCTCAGTAGCATACACATACATCCTCAGCACTATAAGATATTTAAGTAAAAATAGATGATGTGACAGTTCAAAGCTCACACAGCACCCTCATGTGGAGACTGACAGGAGAACAGAGAACAGGCAGCTGAGGAGAAGGGTAGCATCAACCCAGTACGCAGAAATCAACACAGGAAATAGAATTTTCTTTGTATACTAAAAAGTTATAAAATAAAGGAGAAAATAGTTCCAATGCCTCCTGCGCAGGTACAGAGAAGGAATCACCTGAGTAGTGTGAGGGAAAGGAATGTCAGGGATGATGAAAGAAATGAGTTTGCATACTCAGGGCCCAAGCCCTACTCCTGGAAGAACTGAACACAAGATGCCCCCTCCAACATGAGCTTTACATCCCTGTGGTAAAGGAGGCTCCTTAATCAGGCTGTCTGGCTCACAGAATTGGACTGCTGGGGAAGACAGTAGAGCAAAGTGTCCCAGAGTTCACACAGACCCAAGTCTCTGTGTGCACAGCATAGCAGTAAGGCTTCTGTGAACACACATTTCTAGGCAGGACCTGCAGAGCCCATGTGGATAACTTCACCAAAGACACTGCTATGTGAAGAAAGGAAACACTGAATTCTGAGGCTGAACAACTGAAATATGTGATTACAGAAGAGAATGTAATCATTTAAAACACTGATAATGTAAAATTAGCAGAGCAAGCTGATGTTAGAAAGGAAAATCTAAATGAACTACCCTCATTTTAAAAGCCAAACATTAATAGGTAAATATCTAGAGAAAAGGCTAAGCCATAATCACTTGACTAATGTTAGGATCAAAACAAAATAGATCCCATTATGATTTTAGCATCATTCTAAGCATTTTTGTCACTGCAATTACATTTTTAAATAATAATGGTTAGGGGCCAGCGAGGTGGTTTAGTGGTTTAAAGTGCCTGCTTAAGAAAGCTTAGGCAACTGCAGGGACCACGGTTCAATCCCTGGCACCACATGCTGCACCAGCCTCACCCCCAGGGCAGGCTGAGCCAATTATTAAATAAATATATAAATAAATATATAAATAAATAAATAAGAGCTGACCATAAGATAGATAGACAGACAGACAGATAAAATAAAAATTATAAATGTGAGAAAACTTTCCTCGCAATATAAACAATACATAGCACTTGTCTTAGTTATTTTTCTTGTTGCTGAGACAAGATACCTGACACTCAATATTATAGGAGGAAAAGTTTTTTGGCTCACAGTTTGTAGAAGTTTAAGTTTATAGTTGGCTGGCTCCAAAGCAGGGAGCATTTCAGAGGAGAAGCAGTTCATGGTGGGCAGAAGGCAGGAAGGCAGCAAAGTAGCAAGCGGCAAGCAATGACAGCAACCCTCTTTCTGTCCCTAGGATGGTGCACCCTTCATCCTAGCATCAAAGCATTAATCCCAGCATCACATCCTTAATCCCAGGGTCACATACCCTAGATCCAGCCACCTCTGAAAACCCCCACCTAGGAACACATAAAGCTTTAGAGAAATATCTAGATATTGGACTTGTTGAAGTTGTTTCCTGTGGGAGTTCAAGGTAGCCTATAGGAAGGAGTCTGAACTGATGCATGTAGTCATGGGTTAAGAGTTAGAAATGGCAGCATGAGCACAAGTAGCATAACAAATGGCTGCATCGAGAAATGTTTGTAGATATGTGTGTGTGCACTCAGGTTAGCATACACAAGACCACAACTGCTCTGTAAGTGATGGGGTCTAGAAAGCAGCAGCCCAAGGGAAAAGACATGTCCAGAGCCCAGATTTTGATTCTAATTCCACACGAAACCAGCAGTCCTTGAAGAAATTGTGTAATGATGAAATATATAGGATGAGGGGCCCGGCGGGATGGCTCAGTGGTCTAAAGCGCCTGCTTGGGAAAGCTTGGGTGGCTTCAGGGACTGCGGTTCGATCCCCGGCACCACATGCTACACCGGCCCTGCCCTCAGGGCGGGCTGAGACAGCCATGAAAATGAGTGAATAAACAAACAAAGATTCTGAAACAAGAAATAAATAAATAAATAAAATTTAAAAAAAAAAGAAAGAAAGAAATATATAGGATGAGTCTGATGCACCTGATAGAGGTAGAAAATAAGAGCTAAAACAAAAATGGAACTCAACAAGGATGAGTCCATGTAAGGTCCTTAAGAGCCAACTAAAGGAGCGCAAAATGACCAGAGCTGGAGCAATTTGAGCAAAAACAAAACACACTAGTATAACCCAAAATATAGGATAAACACCCAGACTGATGACAAATGTCCCAATAAGTAAATAAAAGGGCAGAATAGATAACTTTGGCCTACCCCATTCAAAAATGCAAGAAGACATATGTGTACCTCAATCTGAACACTGCATTGTTTTATACATATATATATATATATATGTGTGTGTGTATGTGTGTATATATATATATATGTATATATTTTATACATAGAACAATAGTATACAGCTCATACTGTGTGAAAGAAATCAATGAAAACTAATGTTAAATTGATCCAGATGTTAGATTCAGCAGATAAAGTCATCACAGCAGCTGTGGCTATATTCTGTGTGTTCACAACACAAGGAAAGATTGGACACCTTCCATGATCATACTGCAGGTGTTTGAAGTTCAGATTAAACCAGAGCTGCACTATCCAGATAACAATGTGCATCAGCTGAGATTGACTGCGTTGGTAGTGGAAATTCCAGGCTAAATGCAAATATAGTATACTTATAGAAACTGTCTTGGACCCATGAGGCAGTATTCAAAGGCCTGGTGATGTGTCACCAGTGGAGTCACCAGTGTCACCAGTGGAGTCACCAGTGGAGTCCTGAAGAAGGGAGAGACAGAGAATGACTTGAAGTGATAACAGAAAGCTTCAAATCTCTATAATCCCAGCACTTGGGAGGCTGAGGCAGGAGGATCAGTGCGAGTTCGAGACCAGCCTGGGCTACAAAAGTGAGCTCAAGGCTAGCCTGAACTGCACAGCGAGACCCTGTCTCAAAAAGACCAAAAAAAA
>PVJA010009562.1:0-27948 GCA_004027025.1 Myocastor coypus
TGAGGTGTGGGTAGACACTGACTTCCGAGACTTACACAGTATTGGCCTGACTTCAAGTGGGCAGGTCACACAGGTGTGTTCTCTGGATGTGGAGATGGTTTAGTACAAGACTGAGAAAAAGGCTAATAAGGCAAGGCATGAGGCACTTTCTGAAGAATGTGACCATCCAGGAAGATGAAGTCTGATACATACGTGTAATCTCTGTATAAGATCAGGCTTTCACGGGCACCTAGTGGCTTCTACCAGAGGACATGTGGGGGACAATGGAGTGTGTTTAGAATGTGAAAGTTAATCCATGTTTAAATTGGAGTTTCCCTGAATTTCCTTGTTCTGTTTGTTTATTATTTTTTTAAAGGAAAGAACAACTGGGATAAGAGAAAGGACCAAAGATGAAAGGGAAATATATATGTATATGTAATCTATATCTATATCTATATCTATATCTATATCTATATCTATATCTATATAAAGGTTATCTATCTTGTGTGTGAATGTATACATATATAACATAAATTATTATGTGTGAATTATTATAACACACAAGATAACTACTATTTTTTCCATGGGTTTGTTAAAAGGAATAGTTAATGCTTAATTGTTTGGTCAATTTTGCATACCTGTGTCAGGTAATCTGAGCAACTATTCTGAAAAATAACAATATGCAATATAACAACCATTGTTAATTTTCTATCTCCTTGTTTGGAAATTCTGCATCTTTTTTTGTTGTTTTTGCCTTTTTTAACAAAATGGAATTTCCATGCCAGTTATCATGTTCCTCATCTCTGGAAATGATTCTTTGTTTGTTTCAGAAATAATAGCTTTCCATGTTAATCTCTATGCATTGGCTTTCATAAAACACTTCCTGTCATTGTTATAGCTTGTGTCTAGATGTGCCCCAAAAGCCTCATATAGTCATGGAGTTTTCTTCAGATGTGGTTGATTGATTTGGAACGCAATGGATACTGGGATTACAAGTGAGTGAACCCCACTAGTGAACCAATCCACTGATTGGATTGGCACTGCCCCAACAAACTGGATACAATATAAGAGATGAAAAGTCTCCTCTCTTTCCCCACTGTCTCTTTGTCTCTCTGTGTTTCTGTCTCTTTGTCTCTGTCTCTATCTCTGTGTCTGTGCCTCTCTCTCTCTCTCTCTCTCTCTCTCTCTCTCATTGATTTTGCTGTCATCTACTGTCATGAATGGTCATCCTTTTGTTATAGGGCACTCACCCTGCCCTGAAGCCAGCTGACTATGTACTGAAACCTCTACCAACTGTGAGCTAAATAGATCTGTCTCCCTTTAACTTAGGGTATCAGGTATTTGTCTAAGCAGTAAAAGAAAAGTAAACAAATGATTTTCTTCCCCAAAATGATTGTTCAAGGATGAGATGATGACATACTGTTCACTAGATGGACAAAAGAATCCCAGCCTGGTGTCTAGGACCCACCAAACAGAAGTCTTCTGACTCTCTGGGGGGTTCTCCTCAAAGAAAAACTTTGGGGCTGGCCAAATAGCTCAGTGGACTAAAGTGCCTGAAAGCATGCATAGGGGCAGGGGTTCCATCCCCAGGCCTGCCATGCTGGCCTTGCCCCTGGGGTGTGCTGAGACCACATTTCAGCCTGGGCGTGGTGGCGCATGCCTGTAATCAAAGCTCTTGAAAGGCTGTAAACAGGTAGATCACTACAAGTCTGATCTAGTAGTGAGACCCTGAACACCCTGTAGAACTTTCCCCAAAATGTAAAAAAAAGAAGAAAAAAATATTTGGGTAGACAAGGTTGAAGGACTTAGTGCTACTTTGCCTGGAGCTTGGAGTACAGTGGGGGTGGGGTGCTAAGAGGGCCAGGTGTTTCCAGCGGCCTATTGCCAAGTGTGCAGAAATGGACTCCCTGTTGAGCCTCTTGTTCCAGTGACTGGAAGGTCTCATTAGCCTGTGAGCACTAATGGGTTTCTTTAGGGACAATGAGGTCCCTGGGGATGTGGAAACTGGAGAGAACTGGAAAAGCTGATGAAGTTTTCCAGGTTTCATGAAGTGCAGTTTGAATTTGTTCGTCCCTTCTGATGTAATCCCAGCTGCCTTCACAGCTTTCTTGGGTTAAGTTTTCTTTCTTTCTTTCTTTCTTTCTTTCTTTCTTTCTTTCTTTCTCTCTCTCTCTCTCTCTCTCTCTCTCTCTCTCTCTCTCTCTCTTTCTTTCTTTCTGGAAGCCCTGACGATACAGAATTTTGACCTCATTATTAAGAATGTGGGCTCATACATAAATGAGTTGAAGAGAGAGAAAAGTGAGCACAGACTGAGAGCTGAGAAAGAATCCTCAATGTCTTCAACAAGGAAGTCCACAAAATGTGCTAATGTAGAAAAAGCGTGGTCAGCAGTTTCCATATTGAAATACCTCAAAGTGTCAGGGTGACATGCAGACCTCCCATAGAGCCTCGTGTGCCCTCTTGGTCTGAGGCTCTTTCCCCATGTACCCCATTTTCCCTCCCAACAGCCCCAGAAGACTTTCAAGGAGCCGCATCTTTTAAAATGCTGCTCTTTCCGTGATTCTTCTCTTTTTATAACTGAGGGTGGGGTTCATCTTCTTCACCCCTAAGAAGCAGCACCATACCTAAAAAATGTTAAGTTGGACAATGGGATATTGATATTGCTACCTATTTTTCCTCTGGCTTAATTAGAAAGCCACTAGCATCTACTTATTTGAGATAATTTTTTCGCTTCTCAGTTATAAGGTGAAACTCCAGAATGTCTCTGGAATGAAACATCTCCAGCCAACAGGTCACATAAAGCCAAAACATGCTGGCCCTTCCTAAGCACAACTAGTGACACAGGAGGTGTGTGGGTGGTGGTTGTTACAGTGTTGTCAGTAGGAATGTAAGGCTATTTATCAGGTAGGACTGTGAGAATCCAAAGGAAAAACGACTTTTGAATTAGCTTGGGGCAGCATCATGGTTCTGGATCATGATCCATCCAGGGCAGGACCTAGCCAGAGATAAAGGTATGTGTAATAAGCGGGAACATTAAGTGGGAGGAGAAATCAGTCTGGAGTTTGGAGGAAAGAAGTTGAGGCCAGGCTTTGTTCTTTATCAGACACTCATTGAGCATCTTTCACATGTCTGCCCATCTGAGGGCACCTTCCATACTTGCCTTCACTTAATCTTCACCTGAAAACACTATTTGTAGGGGGTGAGGTTGAAGTGCTCAGAGATCAGAGTTAAGTAAGGAGTGGGATTGGGATTTGAAACTAGGACCTCCTAAATCAAGAGTTCTACCTAGCAGGAGATACTAGGTACCAGATAGGCATTCCTTAATTATGTTAGTAACATACACCTGATTCTTTAGTTACCTGCCCCATGTCTGTCTGTCTGTCTGTCTCTGTCTCTCTCTGTGTGTCTCTCCTCTCTCTGTCTCTCTCTCTCTCTCTCTCTCTCTCTGTGTGTGTGTGTGTGTGTGTGTATGTGTATGTATTTGGTACAGGGTCTCCATGCACGGCTCATAGTGATCCTCCTGTTTTCAGCCTCCCTAGTGCTGGGATCACAGATATGTGCCACCACACTGGGACTTGGTCACCAGTTCAGTGCATCTGGAGATGGGGCAGGTGCAGCGTGTAGTGCCAGGAATCAAACCATTGGTCCCTGTGCTTGCCTATGCAGATTCTTAGTCTGATGAGCTATTTTGCCGGCCTCATTGCCACATATCTTAATGTCTTATTTTTTTTTCTGCCATTTCTAGCAGGCTATCCATTCAATGCAAGACCGCAAGAGAAGAACTTTTTAGTTCAGGACACATGGGAACATAAATGCTAGCCATTTCCACTGTCTGATAAATTAACAGCTATGAGTTTTCAACCTCTATTATTTTTTGTTCCCATACTCAAAATTGTTCTTTATGCTGATCTCCATATTTCTTTAAAGAAGAAAAAAATTAATCTTGATTAATTTCATTTGAAGCCATTATTTCAGTTTTATGCTTGAGGTAAGTCACTATTTTATCCTTGCTAACCCCACCTTTAACCCCACAATGGCAGAGGATGCTTATACTACATTAGTAATACATTGGCAATAATTGACATATTGCATATTGTTGTCCTCATAGTAGTTTATACAGAGCACAAGGTGTAGACATGATAAATTTTCTAATCGATATTGGTAAGGGAAGAAAACATTTCTCTTTGAACTGAGAGGAAGTACTTGTATAACTAGTCCAATGTTCCATAATTACATTGTGTTACCAGTGAAACTGACAATGTTGGAAGCTGTTGATTTAAGCCTCTTACAGCTCATCATAGTAATCTAGCTCTGTGTTTTATGCCTCATAATTAAGCTTTTCCACGGGGTGATCAAGGGCAAGTTAAAGCAAGACCTGTATAACAAAACATTCATCTTTTGTATCTTCCAAGGTCAAATCCCCTCAGGATTAACTTTGGAACCATGTACAGTGCTTTGTAGAGCTGTTGTTAATGTCAGTCTTCAGGACGAGTCACAGCCATTGCTTTACCAGCTTGCTTTCTGTGAAAGCCTGAGAGAATATTTTTTCTGTAGGTGACTCTCATTAGACACACTCTACTTCATTTATCCCTTTCCTCTGAGGTCCCATAATCTCCTTGACCAAAGAATTTGGGACACCACTGAGTTATAGGATGTTATAGCACAGGCTCTTTTATGTTCTAAGTCCTCGCTGACCTTGAGGGGCTAGGGCCAAAATGTTGGCTATTCTCATAGCCCTTCTTTTTCTCCAATTTTTGGTTTGTTACCTTACATTCTCAACCCACCAGCAGAGAAAGTTTTAAATTTTCTTTTCATGTCTCAGAGAGAATATAGGACCTACAACTTCTTCCCAAGGGGTGCGACCAGTATCAATCTGCACCTCTGGACAATGATGGCCCAGTGAGTGTAAGGGAAAGGTCACAGATGAGAGTGGAGTGTAGTGCCAGGGTGCTAAATGATATTATAATTCAAAAATTATTCCATCCCCTGTAAAATAGTTCAGACATTTAGTATGTTTATAGTTTGCACTCTTACAATAGGTACAAGGGGTTGACAGTGTTTACTGCAGTACTTATTATGCATGCTGTTTATTCCTCAGATATCATCATTGTCATCCTCATTTTGCCGATGAGAGACTGGGGTATAAAGAGATTAAACAATAAACCTAAGTAGTATGGATAAAGCTCCTGGAACTAAGAATCAAGTCCAGGCATTCTGGATTCAAGACTATAGATCTCTGCATGGTGTTACTGCCTGCATACAAAAATAATTGGTTAGCCGGGTGTGGTGGCACAGGCCTGTAATCCTAGCACTCGGGAGGCTGAGGCAGGAGGATCAGTACGAGTTCGAGACCAGCCTGGCCTACAAAAGTGAGCTCAAGGCCAGCCTGAACTGCATAGTGAGACACTGTCTCAAGAAACAAAAAAAAAAAACAAAAAAAAAGGTTATTCTTCCTTGGGGTTTGAGCTAAGGCTACTACTTTTGTGGTGGCCTGTGAATTGGGACAGAAAGAAGGACATAGTTTCCACATTAAGCCCTATGTTTGCTCATTTCTCAGCTTTCCTTCCTTCTTCACGAACACTTGGGCACCATATCCTAAGTTGTAGAGCCTCTTCTCCATCAATGTGGGATTTATAATCACTTATTTAATCTAGCAAAAATGACTGTTGCTCCTAAGTGAGTCAATGAAGTGTGTGTGTGTGTGTGTGTGTGTGTGTACAGTGACATATTTTAGGCAAATAGAATTATGAATACATAGGCTCTATTATTGGGATCAACAGGAATCATATCTTTCTTGAGTATTACATACTACACATTATACTGAACATATTATAGCAACTTAATAATGCAAATTAAAGCTGATAGTTTTGTTCTAGTTCAACATTATGCACTAAAATAATATGTCAAAATCTTTTTTCTGCACTATTACAGTTTGTAATAGGCAATGTAAGTAATAACTGATGTGTTACTCTTGTCTTATACAAGATCCTCTTATGCTTTCTCTCCAGGCATGCAGTGAAGTTCTCTTGTCTCAGTAAGATATGAAATAGAGAAGCTGCTCATGGCATTTCCCAATATGGCACAACAACTGCTGAGCTGCGGAAGTGAGGATGCAATGGAATGAGATGAAATGGCTGAGATTCTTAGTTTCCTCTGTGGAATTTTGCCAATGTTTTGTTTCCATGATTCTGCAAAAATAGTGTGAAACAAAACTGGCTTCTCCACCAATTAGAGAAACTGATGTTTATGTAGTTTTTACCATATACAAAATGCTTTATCTTGGTTTATTATCTGAAGAAAGTCAGAAAAGACTTGGCTCTTCCTTGAATTGTTGAAAAAGTCCTTGAGTTGCAGGGAAATGTGAGGTGTAAGCATAGTCTTTAGAGAATTATGTATAGAGGCACAGAAAATGAAAGGTCTAGTTATTAGTAATGGACAGATTGAGCTCATATGGCAATAGCGAAAATAAAATAGCAAGATTGATATATTCACCCATATTCTTCAAGATAAGGACTCATCTGGGCACTGAGAACATTTAAGTGTGGTAATATTTAGCTTTGTCCTTTTCTTCTTCTTCTTCTTCTTCTTCTTCTTCTTCTTCTTCTTCTTCTTCTTCTTCTTCTTCTTCTTCTTCTTCTTCTTCTCCTTCTTCTTCTTCTTCTTCTTTTCAGGACTGGGGTTCGAATTCACAACCTTGTACTTCCTAGGCAGGCACTTGTGCCACAGAGCTATCTCCCCAGCCCCTGTCCTATACTTCTTAGTACAAATTCTACTGCCGTATTTTCTACCCAGGCCAACTACCAAACACCTTCAAAGCCCCTAGAAGGATTCTTTGTCTTAGTGTAACCAGTTGTCTTCCACCCAGGTCTCCATCATTGGCTTAAGGCTCTGGCTATGCTGACAAATTTTCTTATCTGTTCAAGAAGAGAACACCTAGAACCATTCTGTCTTCCTCTGTCCCACTTCTCAAATTGGACCTCTCTGACAATACCCTCAGGACAGAGCTGGAAATGAAAACCCACCGGGCACAGCTGAAATCTAGCCTGTTCTTCCTGATGCTGTCAGTCCTGCAGCTGTATGAATGGAGAGAGGAGAGTGTCCAAATGTTCCTAAAGCCTTTTGTGGAGAAATACTGGGTTCACAAGTGACGGTATTGTCTGCTGAACTAAAAGGTAGGGCGTCCCAAGGGGCTTCACAGTGAGAATGTCCAGAAATGGAAAAAGAACAGGTCAGAAAGACTGGGTGATTTTGAGGCAGATATTGAGTAGAAATTGTATGTTTACCTGATTATAAAAATATACTTCTTCAGTCACATTCAAATTCATCTCTAGTCAATGTCCAGTTATGTATAGGAGGTCTTAAACTGGGATGCATGAAACTCCTGAAATTGTGATGAAGGGTGTATGTATGCACAATTATGCGTATTTAAGCATTTTCCAGAAAAAGACTTCACATCTCCCATTGGACTCAAAGGAATCTGCAACACTGTCCCTACTCGTTGCCATCAAAGTTAAAAAGCAGTGACTTAAAGGAATCAAATCTTGGGTGGTATTTAGTTTATTTTTGCTCCCCATTTATTTTTCCTAATATAAAAGTTGAGCGAGATTAATGTAAAATATTGCATAATTATTTAAGTGATCTAGGACTTTCTTTCTGAGATACCTCTCAGATGGGCTTGGAAAATGCATTATGATGGCACAGAGTGGGGCTGTTGGTGGTGGGACTCCATGTGTGTTGGGACTGATGAGGAGGCAGCAGCACGTGCCTGTCTTCTGGTTTGTCTTCATTTCTCACTTGGAACCCAAAAAGACTTTGCAGTTCAGAACCCTAAGTTCCTCCATTTCCGAGGGAGCTAGCGAGATTGCTTCAGAGAATAATCTGGCAGAGTCCTACAAATGACTTCGCCGTGATTTTCATAGCCCAACCTTTCCCTGAGTACATGCTCATTTCTTTTACTTTACTGCTAAAGCAGTGTAATGATGTATATAATTCAAGATAATTATGATTTTCAAAACTCCGTTTGTTCAGCACAAATATTGAAAACATAAATCAGTTTGACACCTGGCACCTCTCACTGCAGCTGGGTCCATTCCTCCCCAGTCTGATGTTTCCATTCAATGAATGCAAGTTATATCTGAAGAGCAGAGTGAGAAAAACTGTAGAAGTTCAATTTCCACACACAGTTTCTCTGTGGTGAGATGGGCAGCAGGAGAATAGACCTTTTGTTCTCTCAGTAAATAAGCCAGAAATTAAACCTTATTAAGGAGTAGAAATAATTTGACTATAAGGGCAGAGGTAAGGGGAAATGTTAAGGATGACTCTGAGGTTTCTGATTTGTCAATTGGGACACAGAGAAGAAAGAGCTTTGCATTAAAATAAGGGAGACTCATCTTGGGTACGTGTGTTGAATTTGGTGTGTAGTTCAATATGGAGGTAGTTCAATATTGGGAATATATTTTGGGAGTCAATGGAACATTTATTTCTTGAAAACTAAAGAAGAGAATTTCATAAAAGCAGATAATAATGACAAAACATCTCAGGGAAATGCAGTAAGATGGAAAAATGAAGAAATCATTGATAACTGTGAGGCAAATATATTCTGTGGATTTGAAGGGGCAGAAGTCAAATCGTACTTGGTAGGGGATTGGATGGATAGCAAAGAATTGGCAGAATCCTGGATAAAAAGAGGTATAGTATGAATAATACAGATTGATGGCTCTAGAAAGCTTGCAGTGTGATGAGAGTTTTGCCTACTTTTTAAGGTTTGAAGAGACTTTAACATAATTAAGTGACAATGATCAGAAGAGAGGAACTTTCCCCCTAAAAAATATAAGAACATGGTTAATTAATGAAATACTTCCTGGATGGAGATAGAGAAGAATAACCCAAGAACATTGTGGTGTTATGGCCTTGTACATCCATCCCCCAGGGAAGGTATGACATAGTGCAGATAAACTTGTGAGTGGGGTTAGGGAGCTTGGGAAAACAATTTCTGGTCATCTCAATGATATAAGGGTACTTGGGTGGACTAGGGAGTGTGAGAAGAGTGGAAAACGTCTGGGTCTCCTACAGACAAGATGGAAGAGGATAAACTGACCAGGAACAAGGATAGCTAGAGAATGGAAGCCCAGAGAGGTAGAAATCCTAACTGTGTAACAGTGCCATTCCACTCAGCTATGCAGGTTCTCTAACACTTTACGGCCAGTGTATTTGGAGTGGATAGATATGTTTGGGTTAATCCAGGGCTGGGGATTTATAAGACATGTAATACAGAGAAAGAAAAGGGTGAGGAAAGTGGGTTTTCTAGGTACAGAGTAGTTGAGAGGTTAGATGGTAAGATCTGGACAAGAAAGGGAAGAAAATGAAGTGGGAAAGGACTGCTATAAAGTAAGACTGAAGTAAAGTAGAGTTCAAAAGTAGCTAGAGAGCTTAAAATTGAAAAAAAAAAGTACAATCAGGATAGGGCTGGAAATATCTGGAGTGACAGCTAAACTGTCTTTAACTATATGTCCACAGAGTATCACAATTTTTAAAAATTCCTTATAAATATGTATAGGTCATCTTGTTATTAAACAGCAAAAATACCTGACACCTACACCTTAAGAAGGAGATGTTCAATTAGCCTTATAGCTTCCGAGGCTCAGTCCATGGCTGACTGCCTGCAAGGCAGAAGCTGCAGAAAGAACAGTCTGGTGAAGCATTGCTCAGCCCAGAGCAGCCAAGGGAGAAGGGAGAAGCTGAGGACAAGAGCTATGGCTTCCATAGCTCCAGTGCCCATGTCTTTGGGCAGGTTCCATCTCCTAATAGCACACCAGCTATGAACCCATGGGTAGTTTCATCCACTGAAGGGAATTGTACCCCCATGGTCCACCTTCTACAATTCCCACCCTTGAATGTATAACAGTACTGGGGGTGATATTTTAGATCTAAGCTATACCAAAGTAAAAATATAAGTATTTGATAGGGTTTTTGTACTATGCAACCATATGATAATTTCAATCTCTTTTCACCAAGATAGGAAAATGTGGATCAGATCTCAGTGTGTATAAATGTGTGTGTATAAGGTTTTATAAGAATAATTTATCTTGTGCCTTGACTATTTCTTATTTATAATAATAATATTATTATTATTTAAACATATGCTCTAATATTTAAAGAGAAGCCAGTGTTTTCTTTTCCAGCAGCTGCTATAAGTGCAGACAAGACTTCAATATATCTGCTTTCTCTGGCCTTATCCTTTCCCTTAAATTTAGGTTGATTATAGGGAAAATGTAACCTATAAAACTCAAGAGGACAGATCACATCAACAAAACCCACATGACAAATGACTAACGGTGACAAAGTGGACCCATTTGTTGTTGGGGAATGTCAGAGAGGCTCTGGAAACCAACGTGACCTAGACTGAAAGCCAAGTCTAAAACTCAGTTAGCTGCAAAAGGGCTAGATGTGCATCACACTTACATGAAGCACATGTCGCCTCTGTTCCATCTAAGGTTGCTTCATCTGTACTTTCAGAAGAGATATTAAGAATTAAGATTTTTGCCTACTTTGAACACAGTTCAATATGAAAACAAATACTCTGAATATAGTTCAGTGGTGTAAGTGACTGCCTGGCAATTGCAAGGACAGAGGTTCAATCCCTGGTACCACATACCATGCTGGCCAGCACTGAGCTGAGTACTGAAACTGAGCATGGTGGCACGTGCTTGCAATCCCAGCCCTGAGGAGGCTAAAACAGAAGCATCACTATTCATCTAAGTTCTGTAGTGAGACCCTGAGGCAAATAAATAAATAAATATCCTGTCATTTTGCTAATGTGTGCAATTAGAAAGTGCACGATTGGCTCCTCTGGAACTTCTTCTCACCTACCGGACTCCCACCCCATCCACTGACCAACCTCAGCCAACTGCCAGGCCCTGCATCCCGCTGGAACTTCTTGCCTTGAGCCAGCTGCCTGACAGAGTGGCTAGGAGAGATCCAGCCAGCTAATCCAGGAGCAGAACAGCCTGCCAGTGGGACAAAGCAGGATCATTTACCCAGGGTGCAACAGGCAGAAACAGGAAGAAGCCAAGCACAGCAGTCAGACCCAAGTCACGCCCAACTAAAAGAGGCCAAACTTGGTAGATCTGGAGCTGGTAAGCTGAAACACACTGCTAGACTCAGATCTATGAGCATTCTCTCTCTCTCTCTCTCTCTCTCTCTCTCTCTCTCTCTCTCTCTGTCTCTCCATCTCTCTTGGACTCTTGGAGCAACAGGTAACCAGAGTGAAAGTTTGCGTGGAAGATTCCAGGTACATCAAGGAGAGGTATTAAGACAGATCTTAGGGGAACTAATTTAAATACAAATTTCCAATTTTCATGCTAGGGAGATAGCACAGTAGAATAAATGCTTGCCTGGCAAGTGTAAGGTCCTGAGTTCAATTCCAGTTATCTATCTATCTATCTATCTATCTATCTATCTATCTATCTATCTATCTATATCTGACTAGCCTCTATACTCTGCTGGCCCTTGTTGTCTAAAATACAAACCCACTAATTACAAAAGGATGTCAAGCATTAAATCTCACTACCCATAATTAGTGATACTAATTGTAGTATTGTAAATACAAACCTGCAATTGCCATAACCACATAATCACCCTTGGGTGGCAATATCCATAACAGCTTCAGCTACTATTATGCCAAGACTCTACACCAAAGGTCAGAGGACAATGCTGTACAAAATGACAAAGAAAAGGAGCAGAATGCAATCTTAGCTCCTGAACCCACCCAGAAGAAATTCAGGACAGAATAGCATTAAAGAAATGGGAAGCCATACTCCTGAAATCTCTCAAGCAATAACATTTGTAATAAAGAAAGAACTGCAAAAAGGGATAGAGGATATTAGATCAGAAATAATGACTGGAGTAAAAAAAGAAATGATAACCATAATGAAAGAATTACTAAGTGCTTCTAAAGTCGACAATGTTAAAAAATAGAGGATAATAGAAAAATGATTGAATCCTTGAATGAACAATATAGGTAAGTAATAGAATGCATGAAGCAGATTCAAAGAGATATACAGGAAATTAAAACCTTGATTACAAGCTAGAAAAGCTGTTTGAATGAAAGTGAAGATTGAGTTCCAGATCTTGAAGACACTGTTGAAGCTAGTGAAAAGGTAAGAAAAGATCTCTTAAAAATAACCAAGAGCCAGGAAAAAATAATTCAACATCTGCAAGATGATGCAAGGATGAACAACATAAGACTAATAGGCATCAATGAGAAAGAAGGAGTGAATACAAATGATATAAAGAAGGTATAGGCAGAAGTATAGCAGTAAACTTCCCAAATACGGGGAAACAATTTGACATTCAGCGACTGAAGCATATAGAACTCCAAAGAACATCAGTCCAACTAAAACCACATCCAGACCTATAATAATAAAGATCACAGAAATCCAGCATAGGAACAGTATAGTAAAAGCTGCTAGAGAAAAGAAATACAACATATTTAAAGGAAACCTCATTAGAATAATGACAAATTTCTCTTCACAAACCATCAAGTCAAGAAGACAATGGAGTGAAGTACTGAAAGTCCTCCATGAAAATGAACACCAGCTCAAAATGCTACATCTTGGAAAATTCTCTTTCAACTCTGATGGAGAAGAGAAATACTTCCATGACAAAGAATAACTTGAGAATTTCATGATGACAAAGACAACCATACACAGACTACTAAGAAGTGTCCTGGACAGGGACTAAAGTGACCAGAACTCCACAAGAGAATGAAAAGAACCCACCAAATAGGGCAAACAATTAAACATAGGAGAAAAAGGGATATACAACAGCAAGTTAAAAACATGTCAATCATAAATCAATACATCTCAATTATAACCATCAATGTAAATAGACTCAATCCACCAATTAAAAGAAATAGACTGGTACAGTGGATTAGGAAGCAAAATCCAACAAAATGCTTTAACAAGAAACACATTTAACTCATAAAGAAATTCACAGGTTGAAAGTCAAATGATGGAAAACAATAATACATGCCCCAGCAACTCAGAAAAAAAGCAGAGATAGCAGTTCTGTTCATAGACAGTCTGAACTTCAAAGCAAGAATGATCAAATGAGATAAAGAAGGCCACTGTATACTGAGCATGGGGAAAATACAAGAGGAAGAGGTAACGCCCATAAATATGTATGCTATGCATTAAACACTGGAGCACTCGACTATATAGGAAAAATCCTAATGGACACGAAAAGTCTAATATCCAATATCACAATCTGAACAAGAGACTTTAATACCCCCTTATCCCAAAAAGGATAGGTCAAGCAGACAAAAAATTAGCAAATTGTCTGATCCGAACCAGAGCTTGGAACAAATGGACTTAGTGGACACATACAGAGTGTTCCACCCAGCTACATCAGAACATACATTTTTTTCAGCTGTACATAGGACATTTTCTAAAATAGACCACAAACTAGTCTATAGGTCATACTTAAGTATATGCAAGAAAACAAAAATTATCCCGTGCATATTATCTAACCACAGGGCAATGAAACTTGAAATGAATGACAAAAGAAACCACAAAAATCATAAATATATGGAAATTAAACAACATCCTCCTCAGCAACTGAAGGATTACAGATGAAATTAAATGAGAAATTAAACAATATCTACAGTTCAATGAAAATTCAAACACAACTCAGTGGATTCTATGGTATGCAATGAAAGCAGTGCTTAGAGGGAAATTATATGTGAGAACTCACACATTAGGAAAACAGAACAGGAACAAATAAATACCCTAATGCTGCACCTCAAGCATCTAAAAAAGAAGAACAAACAAAATCCAGAGCCCAAAGACAGAAGGACATTAGAGCAGAAATTAATGCAATCAAGACAAAGAAAACAATACAAAGAATTAATAACTCAAAAAGCTGGTTCTTTGGAAGATTAACTTCATCACAAAGAGGAAAGAAAAAAAAAACTGAAATTCAAGCAATAAGGAATGAAATGAGTGAAACTACCACAGACATTCCAGAAATTCAGAACATCATCAGTAACTATTTTGAGAATCTTTATTTTTACAGAATTGAAGACACAGAAGAAATGGACAGATTCTTAGAAAAGTACAAAGTATCAAAACTGAATCAAGAAGATATAAGAACTCCCAACAACCCAATAACAGTCAATGAAATTCAAAATGTAATAAAAGCCTACTGACAAAAGTCCTGGTCCCGATGGATTCACAGATGAATTCTACAATAAATTTACAGAAGCCATAATCCCAATACTCCTCAAACTCTTCAGTGAAATCGAAAAGGAAGCAATCTTTCAAAAATTATTCCTAGAGGCAAGTATTACACTGATACCAAAACCAGAGAGAGATGCAATGAAAAACAGAACTACAGTGCAATTTCTCTCATGAACATAGATGCAAAAATCCCCCAATAAAATCCTAACAAATCAAATACAGCAAATCAGCAAGAAGATTATACACCATGACTAGGTAGGATTCACCCCAGGGATGCAAGGGTGGTTCAACACATACAAATCTATAAACGTAATACACTATATATAGCCAAATCCAAAAACCACACAATCATCTCAATTGATGCAGAAAAGGCTTTTGACAAAGTCCAACACTCATTCGTGTTCAAAGTACTACAGCAAGTCGGAATAGTTGGCCTCTACCTCTACCTCAGTCTGAAAAAAACCCATCTATGACAATCCAACTAACATAATTCTAATCCCCGCTAACATAATTCTAAATAGGGAAATACTTAAAACTGTTATCTTAGATCAAGTACAAGACAAAGATGTCCTTGATCACCACTCCTATTCAACGTAGCTTTGGAATTAACTAGAGCCATTATATAAAAGAGAAAAATAAAAGGAATAGGAATATGTAAAGAAGTTAAATTATCATTATTTGCGGATGACTTGATAGTCTACTTGGAAGATCCATAAAACTCCAGCAAGAAGCTACTAGAATTAATACACAAATTCAGTAGCATAGCAGGATAAAAAGTCAGTACCCAAAAGTCAATAGCATTCCACTACACAGATAACAAACACACTGAGAGAGAAATTAGAGAAACAATACCTTTTACAATAGCACCACAGAAAATGAAATACCTGGGAATTAATCTAACTAAAGAAGAAAAAGACCTATTCAATGAAAATTACAGTACTCTGAAAAAGAGATTATAGAGAATTTCAGAAAATAGAAAGATATTCCCTGCACCTGCATAGCAAGAATGAACATTGTGAAGATGACCAGACTCTCTAAATTGTTACAGATTTAACTCAATCCCTATCAAAACACCACCAATATAACTCACAGATCTGGAGAAATCTTTCCTAAAATTTATTTGAAACCAGAAAAAACCTAGAGTAGCAAAGGCAGTCCTGGGCAACAAAGGCAAGGAAGGAGACATTATAATTCCTCACTTGAATCTATACTACAAAGTTACTGTGATAAAATCAGCATGGTATTGGCAAAAAAAATATACACCAGGATCAATGGCATAGATTAGAAGATGAAGATGCAACTTAAAATGCACTTAGCCGTCTTATCTTCAACAAAGGGGCCAAACATGCTTACTCAAAGAAATATAGTGTCTTTATTTATTTATTTATTTATTTATTTTTTATTTATTTATTTATTTTTTTGGTGGGACCAGGGTTCAAACTCACCACCTTGCACTTGCCAGGCAGGCACTTGTGCCACGGAGCTATCTCCCTGGCCCCGATATAGTGTCTTTAACAAATAGTCCTGGAAAAACTGACTTTGTATATGCTGAAACCATCATGGAAATCAGTGTGGAGAGTCCTTATAAAACTAGGACTGGAAATCCCACTCAATCCAGCTATCCCCCTGCTGGGGATTTTTCCAAAAGAACTGAAAATATAATATCCTAGTGGTATATGTACACCTATGTTTATAGCAGCACAATTAGTGATAGCCAAATCTTGGAAATGACTAAAATACCCATTTCCTGAGGAATGGATGAGAAAAAGGTGGTGTTTTTATACAATGGATTATTACTCAGCTATAAAGAAAAATAAACTTGAAGGGGCTTCATATATTAGTCGATACAAGTTGAAAGTGAAATAAGTGAAATAAACCAGACCCATATGTACAAATACCATATTATCTCCTTAGTGTAAGAACTCAAAAGAAGAAATAAAAGTGAAAGGTATAACATAGTTAAATGGAAAGTAAGAACTTAAACAATAACTAGAGAGAAAAGAGAAAAGCTAGGCAATAGGGCAGGGCCAAAATTATACCTTTATATAAACAAGATGGTTAGGGCAATGATCCTAAAGATCTCCAACAGGTTCTTGAAAATAGCAGTTAATGGATAGAACTCTCACCCGACTAACTATACATGCTGATATCTGTGAACTAAGCAACTACACTGAAGATAGCACTGTGTAATACTAAAACCATGCTTGAAATTCTCATCATTTTGGTCTTTTAAATGTGTACTGCTTCTAACGTCATATGGATTATTGCTATACTCTCTTTAAGGTAAATATTTAGAGCCAGCCAATAGCTCAGCAGATTAAAGCACCTGCAAGCAGACAGAGGTGCTGGGATTTCCACCCCCAGGCCCACTGTGCGGGCCCTGCCCCTGGGGAATGTTGAAATCGTAATTGAGACTGGTTACAGTGGAATGTGCCTGAAATCCCAGCTCTTGGGAGGCTGTAAGCAGGTGGATCACTATAAGTCTGATGTTCAGAGTTCAGAGTGTTACTTTGAACACCCTGTAGACCCTTCCCTAAAATACTAAATAAATAAATAAAATAAAGTGAATGGTTGTTCAAAAAAAAGTAATGAAAGAAAACAACAGACAAGAAAAAATATCATAGGACTGTTCTGCTACAGCGTTGTATATGGTTACATTCCTAAATTTCTGTGTAAAAGCGCGTAATTATTTTTTTCACATTCTGTAGGGATATAAAGTTTAGGATATCTATGGTTGTTGGAAAATAACAGTTCCATGTTACGTCTAAGGTGTTTAATGTACAGATAGTGATGTTAAGCACAATTGCCTCTGTTACAGGGCAATAATATCATTAAGCTTCCCTTCTGAGTTTTTAACAACTAAATTTTACAAACCAAAAAATTAGAGAAATAGAAGGACTACAAGGACAGCCAATATTGTGGCCCTAGCTATTCAAGGTCAATGAGAATTCAGGACATAAGAGAACCTGTGCTGTGTCATCCTGTGACTCAGTGGTGTCTCAAATTTTCTGATCAAGGAGATTATGGGACCTCAGAGGGAAGTGATCTACAAAGCATAGTGTGCCTAAGGAGAGTCAGTCACCTAGAGAGAGAAAAAATTCTCTCAGGTTTTCACAGAGAGCAAATTAGTCAAGCAATGGCTGTGACTCATCCAAATGGCTGACACTCACGAAAGACTCACAAGGTGCTGTACATGGTTCCAGGTCAATCCTGGGGGGATCTGACTGACTTTGTCAGATAGCAAAAGTTACATTTTTAGTTATATAGGTCTTGCTTTAACTTGGTCTTAATCATCCAGCAGAAAAGCATAAACATGAGGTAAAAAAGGAAAGATATATTAAGATGCTGAGCTGTAAAAGGTTCATGTCAAGTTCTGACAGTTGCGAGTTCTGCTGATAACCCATTATTATTATGGACTATTGGACTATATTGGGTTATTTTGCTGCATTAAAGTGTCTATAATCTTTGATCTGGAATCAAGTATGAAAAGGTCCTTTAAGCACCTCCAAATATATCTTCTCTGCAATGGAACATCCATCTCTGACAAAAGAAAATGAAAAAGGGGAATATAACTGAAGGACTGTGTGTGTGTGTGTGTGTGTGTGTGTGTGTGTGTGTATTTGTGTGTGTGTGTGTGTGTGTAAAAATACATGAATGTGTATACAGGATAGTTAGGATAGACATACATCTTTCTCTTAGTTCATTGAGAATAAAGGTTTATACTACTATTGTTGAGAGAAGTTATCATATCTGCATCTTGTCCTCTGAATAACTACTAGGAAGACAATAATATGCAATGTATTAATTATTGTAACCATTGTACTAACCTGTTTTGAAACTGTTCCATTGCTATTTTTACCTTTTTCTTCACTAAAATGAAAAAAAAACTAAAAAGAAAGTGAACAATTAAGTAATGGAAAAGAGAATTTTCAGAGAAGAAAAGATTTTTATTAATAGGATCAGGCTGCTTTTCATAAATATTATTCAACTGTATTATAATAGGAGAAAATAAAGATTAAGCTAAAACTTGTGAAGTGGCCTTCAGAGTCTAAGGGAAAAAATAGCAAAAACAAATTAGGTCTAAAATTTGTTATTAGACTTCCAAGCAGAGTGCTCCAACCAGCTGCTGACAAAGTTCTTGTCCCTCTCCAAATACATTCCTGCAAGGGATGGTGTCTCGCCCATTACACATGAAGGACGTGGCTGTTCTGGTCTCCTTTCCTTTGGTATGAATTGAGTTCCTGGTTGCCACATTTCACGATTTTCATGCCATTTAAGTCTATGCTCTTAATCCATCCTCAGCAACTTTGGTTTTCTTTGTAGACTCTTCTAAAAAAAGAGAAAAAGACCAACTTCCTGGCAAGCTGACATGAATATTCTAGTTTGATTAGCAGTTTTATCTTTCCTTTAATTAATGAAATAGCATTATATTTTATCTACCAGTCTCTTGAGGTGTCTAATTAGAAAAAATTGCTACCCATGCTTTTGGGATCTTGGAAGGAATATACAAATTTCTTCTTACATCTAATGAGCAAGGCTAGGTTCTACAAAAGCTTTGACACTCAGAGAAGTTCCACTTTGGCTACTGCTAAGCCCTCTCTGATATTTTTTTTGTTGTTGTTTTGATAAGTACCACACATGAATTTCCAAGATGTATGTTGCTACCCCTTACTCTAGTTTCAGAACCAAGAGTTGTAAATTGTCTGTAATTTCAGTGTCTTCAACCTGGATGGAGGGCTTTTTGTTGAACAATTGGACTGAAACTTTGAACTCACCCAGAATTCTTGTGAAAGTGCACATTCAGGCTTTCCTTAGAGATCCAGCCTCAGTAAATCTGTGTAGAACCAAGAACCTGCATTTTTAGCAAAACTGAATAGATACACAGAACTGATAGGCCATATTTTGAGTGCTTTAGATTGGATTGCTAGCTCATTTATGACTCAAGACCTGAGGAACATGTTTTTCTCCCCAACCACAGTGTTGTAGGCAGCCAAGTTAGACAGAAATATTATAGGCAGTCAGATATGACTATGCAGACACTCAGGAGAAGCCAGTATGAAGACAAGATACCTTGCTACTATGGGAAAGACAGACACTTCCATGGCAGGCCAGTCCTACAGTAAAAAGATCAAACATGTGCCTTCCTAAAAAACATCAAGGACTGATATTCTAAACGAGTCTCTATCATCTTTTTAAAAATCCAGAAAGAGTTACTAGCCAAATGCTCTGCAGGAAAGGTCCCTGTTCTGTATTCATGCCTGCTTGCTACCTGTTTGCTCCCTGTCCCTCTCTAAGACAGAAGCTTTCTTTTCCCCAATAAGCATATTCTGCTCTTAGCCTCTGTTGTTCCTAAAATTCAGTCCTCAGTTTTAAAGAACATGAGCTCAGCCAAGGCATCTTTCAGGTTAGGAGTTTAATTCCCCTATATCAACAATACATGATGCTGTACTTAGAGGAAGGATCTGTGGGAAGATAAAGCCAGTGGGTGGTGACAAAAGAGAGAAAGAAATGGTTATACCCCTAGAAAGAGCTGGAAAATGTCATATAGGAATATAAGCTGTTTGCCTAAGCGACTGGGTCTGACAGTTTAGTCTGACAAGCTGAAACCATTACCTATTTGCATAGAAGTGGATTTAAGAATTAAAGGGATGTTCTATTTGGCAAAGGGCAGAGACTTCCTCAAGCTGTCTGAAGTCATGACAACAACACGTCTTATATGTGTAAATGTGTATGTGGCAGTTTGGGGTTTTTTTCTTGTCTTGGGCTAAGAATATTAAGATGTATCTCCATATCAAGAGTTGTCAATCTGATCCACAGAAGCAAATTAGAAGAACTAGGACTAGTACACAGTGTCTGGCTGAGCTCCTCTGGATTTTAAAGATGCCAAAACTGAGTCAGAGAAAGAATATGTGATCCATCCAAAGTTGAACAGCCTCTTGAGACAAGAACTGGGACTAGAGGTAGGTCTCCTGACATCAGTGCAGAGCACTTCCTGCCTGCTTCAGCCACAACCACGGGACTCTCCAAGATCCCCAAGTGCCTTCTGAATCAGCAAGAAATCTATTAGATGTGTTAGTTTGATAACCATTTAATTTTTTTTTATCACATGGGTAACAGACACTGTTGGCTACTTTGCATTTCAATTTTGTCATTTAACTACATAATTTCTCACTGCCTTATGCAACTCATTCTCTGTCTCCTTCTGTCTCTCTGTATGTCTGTTGCTCTCTGTCTCTTTCCATGTCTGTCTCTCTCTGTCTCTGTCTCTCTGTGTCTATGTCTGTCTCTGTCTCTCTGTCTCTCTGTCTCTCTGTCTCTCTGTCTCTCTCTCTCTCTCTCTGTCTCCCCCAGTGTCTGCCTATGTCTGGATGGTTGTTCTTACAAGTGACCCTTGCAGGTGCAGTTCCTCCTAAATTAAGTACAGCTGCCACCTTGTTACCAGCTAGTGGCTTAATAGCAATAAAATTTCCCACACAAACTTTGCATAAGGGCCAGTGGAATTATAAAAATTTTGGAGCACGGAAGAGAAACTTGTGGATCATCATTTCCAACACCTTCATTCTACAAGCGAGGAACCTGAGGTTCCAGAAGGTGAGGTGACTTGCTGAAGGTCTCACAGTAGCCCTCAAGCAGAGAAGCTCCCATCCACACTGAGTAAGTGGTACTCTTTCCTTGCTGCACCCCCTGGCAGAACATTTGCTCCTGGAAAGCAAGGAGACTTTGGATGAATGTTTATTCCAGTACCACACACCCACAGTAGTGTGTATGCATGTGTGACCCATGGATAGGTCCTGAGTGATAAGACTCCACTGTGTCTCCAGCCTCTGGCTAAAGCAGGCTAAAGCAATTCTCCACACAAAGGAAGTTTGTAAATGTAATGTTGGTGACTGATGGATGCTTGCTTTGACCAAAGTGTGCTGAGTGGTGTGCTGCCACTTCTAACATGTGGGCGGTAGGTACCCTCTGCCTTGCCTTCAGCCACACACATCTGCTCCCTTGCTGGCTGAGCATCTGCCTGGAATAGCTTTGTATTCTTAGTGAATTTCCTGACAGGCAGAAAATCTAAGTGTCCCCTTTCAGAAGTGGGTTGCGCACACACAGGGCCTCATCGCCCTATTTATAGCACATGTCAGTGTCAGACAGCCACAGAGGCTGCTTGGGACAGAGCTCAAGAAGTTTCTAGTCAGGGTGGTTTGCAGGGATGTGAGTGAGTGAGGCAGGGCTTTAGAGACTGCTGATGGCATGGGTACCAGGGTGATGGGTTGTGCATGGCAGCTCTCTTTGGATTCCAAAGAGGCTGAGGATTTTCTTTTCTTTGTTTCTTCTGTCTTTTGTCTCTCTCTGTCCCTGTCTCTGTCTCCATCTCTGCCTCTGCCTTCTTTCCTTTCTTCCCTCCCCTCTTCACCCTACCTTCCTCTCCCCTTTCCTTTCCTGTTTTATCTGTCTCATCCTATTTCTCTTCCTTCCCCTTTCCTTCCTTCCCTCCCCTCCTCTTCCCTCTCTTCTTTTTCTCACTGAAATCCTCTGAAAGTAAATGAAGACAGGCATAGTGACAGAGAAAGCAAACTTTCTTATCCCGGAGTCCACTGATGGGTTTCCACAGGGGACTGGGTTATGAAGTGCTCGCAATTGTACAAAATTGGACAAATTTTGTGTACGGGTATGTTTTTCAGAACAGAAGATCTCTTTCATCAGGCACTGTGTATGGCTGTGTCTTCCAAGGTTAGGTCTTGCTTTCTCCCTAGGATGCTTTGATCCAGGGAAAGGGGCCGAGATTTTTCTCTTTGAGGTTTGCAATTGGCAGATAATCCCAATTCTGCTTCAAGAAAAAAGCTCAAAATTTGTAGTTAGTGCAAAACTTTCTGGTTTGGGTTAAAAAATCACTATAGGTCCAACAAAATACATCTGTGTCACCACTTTGTCCCAAGGGCCACTGCTTTTCTGCCTTTGCACTAAAGGCTTAGACTTAAGAAATCCAAAGCAGAGAAGACAACCTTTTTGCAGCTGTTGGATGTATCAATTCTCTCCCCAAGGCAATAAACATAGAATAGTCTACATTTGTGAATTGGAAAGAAGGACTCCCTGTTGCCGAGACTATAGAGATTTAAATCTTTATTCATGGGATTCTTTGCAATCACCTCCTAGGTACATTTCTGTTATGTTTCAAAACCATTATCCAATCCTTTAACACCTCATCCCAGTGGCTTCCTAACACTATTGGGCCTCCAGGGTGCATCAGAAGTTTCAAAAACTCTGATTGCTGGGTCCCCACCTCTTTTCAAAATTTGATATGCCCGAGACTGGGACTCTGACACTATAGGTCTTTCATTTTCTTAGGTGATACAATGAATCAGATACCAAAGTTTGAGTATCACTGCTCTGACCAGGTGCTGGGATATTTGGTGGGCTTGTGTTACCTGAGAGTTTGTTAGTAGTACTGGAATTCTTAAATCAGAATTTGTATTACAAGGATTCTCGGGAGACTTATATGACATTAAAATTTGAGAAGTCCTATTCTAGTTTAATTGTCCTCAGTCCTGGCTGCACCTGACAACGGATAGGCAGATCTTAAACTTTCATACAGATCCATGATCTGTCCCCAAAGATTCTAATTTAATTGAGCTGGTGGCACAGTTAAGATATGTGTCTTTTTTTTTTTTTTTTTTTTTTTTTTTTTTTTTTTTTTTTTTTTTTTTTTTTTTTTTTTTTTTTTTTTTTTTTTTTTAGTTTTATTTATTTATTTTTTTTAGAATTTTTTTTCTTGTTTCAGAACTTTTGTTTGTTTATTTATTTATTTTTATGGCCGGCTCAGCCTGCCCTGAGGGCAGGGCTGGCACAGCATGTGATGCCGGGGATGGAACCGCGATCCCTGCAGCCGCCCCAGCTTTCCTAAGCAGGCGCTTTAGACCACTGAGCCATCCTGCTGGGCCCCCTATCTCCTCGTAATCTTAACATGCTAAAAGCTGGAGAATGACTGCTCTAGTCACACAGAATAACTGCTACTCTCAAAGTACAATGCAACAGCCATTGCAGTACACTGAGCTCCACAGAAACAGCGCCAGGGTAAGTGAGAGCCAGGCAGGCACTGGGCGACTCTGTACCTTGCTGAGGAAAAAAAGTCAACGTGGGCAAAGGAGATCCTAAGAAGCTGAGAGGCAAGATGTCATCATATGCAGCTGTCCTGGTGGTATTTTCAATAGCCACTAACCTTGCCTGGTACAATATGGGGGTTGTAAATTGGCATGGAAATTTAAAGGAGGTTCTTGTTGGTGCACAGCACAAATGAGTTATATATGGGATGATAGTTTTTCACTTTCCATTGTCTCTGACGCAGCTTATATAAAATAATTGTTGCTTTATTAACTGAACACCATTGTGTAATTGCAAAGAAAAAAAGTTGCCACTGTCTTATTGACATTCTGAATGCTTCTGCGTAAATACAAGTATTTTATTAGTTAAAAAAAAAGAAAGAACAATGCAGCTGCTCTCCCTGTTGCTATTCTGTAAACTTATACTCATTCTCTAGAACTTAGGATACCAAACTTACTCTAGGAAAATGTTCCTGGAGTTTTCTCTTCCCATGCCCTCTGACTGCTTTCCATTGAAACTAGACCATACTGAATTGTGATTATACATTTCCATATTTTTTCAACTCACTAGAGAAAACTAGGCTGTGAATATTTTTGTGACAGAGAATCTAGCTTACTTTTTTTTTTTCTTTTTTAACTACAGAGCCTGGCTCTTGTATAGCTTATTCTTCATAAATAGGTGTGATGGACTCAATGAATAGATCAATTTAGGTAAGTTTTGAGAATCAAGTAAGTATCCTTCAGATATCCTCAGTTCTCCAGTGAGTCCCACCCAAAATAACTCACAACCCCACCACCCCCACTGTCCACCCAAAGAAAACAAAGGAAATAAGAAACAAAATAAAAAACACCCAGACACATGAATGTGTGCATAAAAGTACATGTTCTGCTACTCCACAAGGAATGATGATTATGAAGGCTGTCAGATTCCTATGGAGAGACATTATTGTTGGCTATGTTCCCTGCTATATTTTTGGTACTGAGAACAGTGTCTGAGTTGTAGAAAGGGCCAGACTGAATGAATGGATGTGAAATAAATGGGCTGTAAGATATTTTTCTCCTCCTTTCTCATTTATCTTTACTTCTGTGATATTCATCTCTGTCCTGAATGCATACCTTGTCCCTATACATTAGTAACCATGTGATCTCTTTTCTTTTTTAATCTAATTTTTATTTTAAAAGTAATTTTCTTGGTACATTTTAGATACACATAATGATAACATTCATCATAGGGAATTAGTGCCTGTACACGATATATCTTGAGTCCCCATTTCCGTTCTCCTCCCTTCAGTCCTTTCTTCTTGTTTATAAAAGCTTTGCTTCTATCCTTTCCTTCTTTTTTTTTTCTTCCTTTTCCACTTCTTTTCTTTCTCTATCCTCTTTAGTTACCCTTCCCATCTGAACATTGTCTTCCTATTTTATGGGATCTTTCATAGCTTTTCATCCTCATTTACATTTTTGGTTTTTCACACCAGAGAAACTATGAGATACTTGAATGTTTATGTTCAATTTATTTCTCTTAAGGCACTGTCCTCAAGGAACATCCACTTTCCTGTAAAAGTTTCAAGTTTGTCTTTCTTCATGGCTGAGTGGTATTCCATTCTACTTTTTTAAACCTTCCATCTTCTTTATCCACTGATCAGCTGATGGATACTTTGGTTGTACCCATCAACAGTGGAGAAGACTTCCTTTTTCTACATGGTTCTTTGGTTTATTTCTTGATAATATCTATTCTTTCTGGAGTGAAACAGAATCTTAGTGTTCTTTTTAAATATAATTTTATTACTTTTAATAAGAAATAACAATGAGACAGTTTCAAAGCACATTAGTAGGACAGCCACAATAATTAATAGAATGCATATTGTTGTCTTCATAATGGCTGTTCACAGTATAAGATGCAGATATAACTTCTGAACACTATTGGTACAAATATTTCTTCTCATGAAACCAAGAGAAAATAGTTGTATGTGCAGTCCAATATTCCATAACAGTAGTTGGTTACCAGCAGAATTGGCATTGTTGGAAGTTGTTGACTGGAGCCTTTTACAGCTCAGCATACTTATCTGGCTTTACTTTTTATGCCTCATGGTTAAACTTTTTCTGCGAGGCATAAAAAGTATAGTTAGTGTTTTTTAAACTTGCATCTTTCCAATAAACATCTTGAATTTTTTTTCATATTTTTTTTGGCCATTTGAACTTCACCTGAGAAATGTCTATCCATTTCAGATGCCCATTTCTGGACTGGATCTTTAAATTTGATATTTTTTAGCTCTTTACATATTCTAGATATTAGTCCTTTGTGTGAGAAACAGTTGGCAATTAATTTGCCATACTGTAGGTTGTGTTTTCATTTTGTTGGTGGTTTCTTATGCTATTTGAAATCTTTTTAATAAGATGAAATCCTATTTGTTTATTCTTTGTGATATTTCCTTTGTGATCCAAGTTTCATTTTGTTTGTTTTTGGTGTTTTGAGATAAGATCTCATTGTATAGTTCAGGTTGGCTTTAAATTCACTGTGTAGTCAAGGGTGAGCTTGAACTCATAGCAATCCTCCTGCCTCAGCCTCTAGAGTGCTGTAATTATAGGCATGGGCCACCAGTCTTGGCTATCATCAGCATTTTGTTATAAAGCCTTTCCCTCTATCTATTTCTTCAAAAGTTTTACCTATTCTATCTTCCAACATATTTGATATTTCTGTTTTAATATTTATATCTTTGGTCTATTTTGATTTTAATTTAGTGTACAGTCTGCCAGGCATGGTGGCGCACACCT
This sequence comes from Myocastor coypus, assembly GCA_004027025.1. Classification (NCBI taxonomy): domain Eukaryota; kingdom Metazoa; phylum Chordata; class Mammalia; order Rodentia; family Myocastoridae; genus Myocastor; species Myocastor coypus. The sequence goes on from PVJA010009562.1 coordinate 26,078, forward strand.
GTAATCCCAGCACTTGGGAGGCTGAGGCAGGAGGATCAGTGTGAGTTCAAGACCAGCCTGGGCTACAAAAGTGAACTCAAGGCCAGCCTGAACTGCATAACAAGACCCTGTCTCAAAAAGACAAAAAAAAAAAAAAAGAGAGAGAGAGCTATCTGGTTTTAATCTTCAACATGTGGAAAATCAGTTTTTCCAGCAGCATTTATTAAAATAGCTGTTCTTCCCATGAAAGTATGGCCCTATTTTCACTATATTGGCTCTTCCTACCCAGAAATAGGGATATCATTTCATTTTCTGATGTTCCCTTTAATCTTCTTTTTTCAGAGTACTGTTATTTTCAGAGTTCTTTTTTTTTTATTTTGTTTTATTTTATTTTATTGTTTGTTAATTTTAATGAAAAGAAATAGCAGTGAGAGTTTCACAAGAGGTTAGTAGGGCAGTCTTTGCAGTAGTTGATGAGAGTATAAGATACAGACATGATATCTTGTCTGAAAACTATTAATACAAATCTTTCTTCTCATTGAACAAAGAGAAAGTAGCTGTATGTATAATCCAATAGCCCGCAATTGTAGTGGGTTATCAGTACAACTGGCAATATCAGAGGCTGTTGACTTGAGCTTCTTACAGCTCAGCATAGTAAGATGGCTTTACTTCTTATAAAGTTAGACCCTTCTGGCTAGACTCTTCTGCTGAATGATTAAGACCAAGATAAAGCAAGATCTGCATAACAAAAAAATGTAACTTTTGTATCTGACAAGATCAGTCAGATCCCCTCAGAATTTACTCTGAAATCATGTAGAGAATTTTGTAGATCTTTTGTCAGTGTCAGCTGTCTGGATGACACTGGCCATTGCTTGACCAGTTTACTCACTGTGAAAGCCTGAGAGAATGTTTTCTCTCTAGGTGACTCTCCTTAGGCATACTGTACATCATACATGTCTTTCCTCTGCGACCCCATAATCTCCTTGAACAGGAAATTTGGGACACCACTGAGTTATAGGTTATAACAGTACAGGTTCTCTTATGTCTTGGTTCCTCACTGACCTTGAAGGGCTAGGCCCACAATATTGGCTATTCTTGTGGCCCTTCTTTGTCTCTAAGTTTTTGGTCTGCACACTTAAGTTGTTAACTCTCCAGAAGAGAATCTTAATATTATTCCCTGTAACATAGGCACTTGAGTTTAGTATCACCATCTTTCTGAATATCAAATGCATTAAATGTAACATGAAACAGGTATTTTCCATCAATCATTGATATTCTAAACTTCAAATCCCTCTAAAATGTAAAAAAATAATTATACATTTTTACACAGAAATTTAGGAATTTAACCACTTATATCATTATAGTGATACACTTCTATGGCTGTTTTCCTTGTCTCTTATTCTCCTTTATTACCTTTTTGTTTAGACAAACATTTACTTGAGAGAGAGTATAGCAATAATTGATATGACATTAGAAGTGGTACACTTTTAGGAGACCAGAATGATAGGTATTCCTGGTACAGTTTCAGTATTAAACCTTGCTATCCTCAGTGTGGTTGCTTAGTTCACAGATATCAGCATATATAGTTAGTAAGGGTGAGAATTTACCAGTTAACTGCTACTTTCAAAAATCTGATGGAGATTCTTAGGACCACTGTCTTCACCATCTTGTGAATATAAATGCATGATTTTGCCCCTGCTATGGTCCTAACTTTTCTCCTTGCTCTCTTTGGTTCCCCTCAGTGAATACTAAACCCAAGCACTTCTTTTTCCTACCTCTAATTTTTATTGATTCTTTATTTTTTTCTCTCTTTTAAAAAATTAGTTTTATTGGTAAAATATAGATATACATGCTGATCACGTTCACTATAAGGAATTTGTACATATACATGA
>PVJA010009562.1:28048-60403 GCA_004027025.1 Myocastor coypus
GGGGGGGGGGGGTTGGTGCTAAACAGGAATCCATTTTAACCATGTTCTGGCCTTGGAAATATATGATCCTGACCATAGTATTTACAGTCAAAGTATGATTCAATCTCTAGTCATACCCTAAATGTTTCATAGAGATGTAATAAATTTTTAGGCTGACTGAATATAATGTAGTCTGAATTTTTATCACTATTCACACTCGGACTCCTCCCATAAGTGAATCATTATCCATTTAGCTTCACTTAGATTTGATAAGCTAGGACTGTACTCTGTGCTCTGTCCTTCAGAACTCAGAAGCACCTCTGCCAGGTGGGCTGAATTAGCACTGAATTTGGTGATCTCTTGTTGACTACTTGTCTTACTGAATTGCTGACTGAAATGGCAGACTTTTAGAGGTAGAAGAGATCCTTGAGATCATCTGGAATGAAGGAGTTTGATGGATGAAGAGGCTGAGATCCAGAACCCAAAGTAACACAGCTCCTTAGCTGTTGAATAATAGCATCAATTGATGGCCTCGCTTTTGATCACCTGTATTTTCTGTTTACTTTATCAACAGTACTGGTGTTTGCCTTGCAGTGGTCATTTATAGTAGGAATGGCAAATCATTTTCTGTCCCCCTGTGACAAGAAAGGACTTTAAAAGAACTTTGTAGCCACTTAAAAATCCATCCCTTCTTGCAAACACACAAACAAACAAAAATGAAGTCAGTAAAGGATTGGTCTCAACCTGAAAGAACAGCTAAGATTTATTTATTTATTTAGCTATTCAACTGAAAGTATTAGTCTCCTTATAAATTTTTATAAAAACTAAATCCTTTTGCCTAGACTTCCAATTTCATGAAACCACAATACTAAAACAATTTGTGTCTGAGCTAAGGTAACTTATGCACTATCCCCCCACAAGTATACTTTACATCAGTAGAATATCCTTTCCTTGCTAATCCTGTGTCTCCATCCTAGCCAACCCCTGTGCAGACACACCTGGCATGTTTCTCCAAATTCATTTAAATTTGTTCTACTTTCCAAATGTCCTCTTGCCTGCTTGTTTTGCCTGAGACAATAGCTTGCTTTTCTACTTTAACATTCATCAGAAGCTTTGATAATTAAGATTTATTTTATTGTGTGTTAGGAAACTGTGTCATCAGCACATCAGACTCATTTTTTTTTGCAGTTATTTTTACAAGGCAATTTAACTGAAGTTGTAATGATTAATTATTGTGAAACAAAGTACACTAAAACTTTTGGTTTAATATAACAATACTTGTTTAATCTCATAATTCTTTAGGATAATACCTCTGGCCAGATTTAGTTGAGTGGATCATTTGGTGTTGGCCAGGCTCCTTTATGTGTCTTCAGGTGGGCTGCAAGTTAGCTAAGTGGTTTGGCTTTTGGGCTTTGACTGTCAGAGGATCCCTTCCACAGTTCTCCATGAATTCCTTTATCCTGCATCAGATTTGCTGGCTTTTTCCTGTGACAGGTCCATAGAGATGCAAAAATATATATATATATATATATATATATATATATATATATATATATATATATATATATATATATATATATATATGCAAGGCCTCTTCAGGCAACTCAACCCCGGTAACATCACCTCTGTTGCATACAGTTGGCCTAAGTAAGTCATGAGACTGCTTCCTCCTCCATAATGACAGTATAACCATACTACTAAGAGGCACGGGTATGTGAAATGGAGAGAAGTGGGGCACACAGACAATTGAGCAAATGCACAAGTTCATTGAAAGAAAAAAATATAAGTGGTAAGAGAATATGGGGACCACTGAGAAGCTGTTACCCGAATGGCTGAATGCAGAACAACAGAACTCATTGGTTGCCTTGTCGTTTTTACTGCTTTGTAATGATTCTGGGGTGATCTCCCCTGAGCACCAGCCTGGTGCTCAGTATGAGCCAGCAGTTTCTTATGTCTTGATCATTACTTCATGGATTTCTAGTATTATATCCAAATCCTCCCTTGAGATCTTGGGATCAAAGTTGGGAGAGAATGTGTTGGGATAGAGGAAGGCCCTGGGCACCCTCTCACCGTGCCATCCTCTATAATTTTAGAGAGCTGATGTCCTTGAGTCAGAACCAGAGTCCTTCCCAACAAATATGGACTATGGGGTTGGTATACTGCCAGGGCTCTAGTTTGAATCAGGTGTTTGACATTTTGATCCAACTATTCTGGCTTAACTATTGTGACATAACTATTTGGATCCAAGAATATCTTGCTGTAGCTTAAATGACAATTAAAATTTTAGCTTAAGAAAAATTCAAAATAATGAAGGAATTAGCATATTTCCCACTACCCCTGGCACAGAGGTTCAATGAGGCATGAGGGGCACCAAGTCATATCAAGGGAAGTTGACAGGGAGTCATGAAGCTAACCTGGGCTCCAGGCTGAAAGGCTAAAATTAAGTTAAAACACATTAGAAATACAGTTCCTATTAACTCAAGTTTCCACAAGCAACTACTTACATAACTGGAAAAGTACAAATTGACCTACTCTTGCTGAAGGAGGTAGCATAATCAAGTTGTAAGAAAAATGAAGTGAGGGAGAGATGGGGGAGGGTAAAGAAAGAAGTGCCATACTGGAAAGAAAGGAAATCTCCCTGTAAGGAAGATACTGACCTGTCAAATACTTTCAAAACAGAGCCGCCATTAACCCTGCTCAGTGAGCATACAGAACAACCCTGAGAACACCCTGCACACTTGTCTTTTTGTGTTGGTAATAACGGCCAAAAGCTGAGACTCTTTACTTTTTGGGGTACTGGTTTACTACAACTGCCTTGGCCTAATACTATAAACTGGGTGGTTTCAGACAACAAATGCATTCTTTCATAGTTCTGGAGACTGGAGGTTTGAGAACACTGTTGGCAGGTCAGTGCTGTCTCTAAAAGGAGGGGGGAATAAATCTTTCCAGCTTCTGGTAGTCCCAGACATCCTTTTGTCTGTGACAGTGTCACACCAGACCACTGTCTTTACCAAGTGCCTCCCTGTGTTACTGCGTGGTCTTTCCCAGTGTGTGTGTGTCTGTCTCTGTGTCCAAATTTCTCCTTTTCAAAAAAGAATGGTTAGATCAGGGCTTGACCTGGTACCCTATTTTACCTCTTTAAAGGCACTGTGTATAATCAAGTTCTAAGGTAATAGGGATTAAGGGTTAGACACATCTTTTTGGAATGACCTAGTTCAATATATAACACATGCCATGGCATTATGTGCCTAAAGTAAATTATTCATTATTTATGTTGTAAACCTTTTAATATGTCTCTCAATAAGTCACAAAAGAAATATATAGAGAAAAGAAGAGTTATCAAAAAAATTAAGAGATTTTATTATCAGCAAATGTAAAAAGATACATTTTGAATATATTTTCAACAATTGTGTCCATATATACATATTATTATGTTATTGTTACTTATAAATACTAGTGCCCTAGTAATTCTCTAATTATGAGAGATAAACAGTAGAATTATTGCTTTTTCAAGGATGTTAAATAGTTTTTGTGACTAGTGTGTCTCATAAAGCATTAGCTTTATAATCTGCATATATCTGGAACCCCACCTGAACTTATCATTCTGGGATGCTACGGTATCTTTTGATGCAATGTAAAAATAGACATATACTCTTAATAAATAGTAAAATTTTTAGAGAGAATTTTCTTATATCTCTTTGCTTCCTTCTTACATAAGCATATCCTTTACATGAAGAATACACTAGTGCCTCTGGTTCCTTTGCTTGTCTTTCCACTATGTCTCTCAGGCACTGCAGAACAAACAACAGCCTGGAAGTCAACCCAACAAGCCAGATAAATCTATCCTCCATAGAAGAAGTGGGAGATGCTGTAATACTCAAGCATTTATATTTTTACCAAATGCTGCACTTTAATAATTTTTAGCTGTTATATTTTTTATATAAAGCAAGTGATATTCTACTTTATTAATAGAAGACAGTTACTTCCTGCAGCCATTAAACAAATTTGGAATCAGAAATTAAAATATCCACTGACTGACTGCCAAGATATTAGCCTCCAAAATGTGCCACGTGCCTGAAAATTTGGGAAAAGATGTGCTTTTGTAATAAAAAGAAACAATACAGTTTTGTGAAAGAGGGCAAGGTCAAACACTTGAGATTTGATATGACAAGACTGTAACTGCGAAAAAATGTAGGGGAAAAATGAACAAAGAGAGCACCTTCAACTCTTTGGAGGTGTAAGGATTGACCCCCCAACCCCAAGATATGGAGATTGTATGTACAGCCAAAAGGGAAGTATAATTCCAAATGCAAATATTTAAGTTCAGTTTGTGTTACTAAATGTGTTAGCCTTTGGAAATGGGTTCAGAATGAAGTCCTGGCTTCCCTGATCTCATGTTAGCATTACTTGGTATGGCCACAAAGTTTCCCAAAAAAGTTTCTGAGAAAAGTCACAGAAGAATGCTAGAAAATATAGAGGCCAATAGAATCCAAGTGGGGATTCTATTAGGGGAAACTTCCACTGGGAGATATCCTGATCGATGCACTGGGTACCTGTATCTGCCCCTGGAAATGCAGTGAAGAATTGTTATTATCCCTTGTTCTCTGCCCTCCTAAATCTAGGCTGTCATCACTAGAAAAAGATAAGCAGCACTTGCTGCAGGGCTCTGTTTTCTGTGATAAACAGGGTTGTGCAATTTATCCCACACCAGACCATAATTTTTCTCTTTTCCTGATGTATTTGGTATGGTACAGGGTCTCATTACACAGCTTGGACTTGTAGTGATCTTCCTGTGTGCAGCCTCCCCAGTGCTGGGTTTATAGGCATGCATCACCACGCCTGGACTCATTCGCTGGCTCAGTGCATCCAAGGGTGGGGCTGGTGTGACATGTGGTGTCACAGATTGAACCCAGATCCCTGAGCTTGCCTAAGCAGCATAATTTCTTGTATCATTTTGGAAATGAAAATTTCAAATATGCAACATATCCACATTGAATATTAAACCCTGAAGAGACCTTGTAGAAAGAGGAAGAGCAATAAAAGACCCCAGAGAGTAGCGGTGTGGGGATGAGAAAGGCAACCGTGTTCAGAGACCACTCTGGAGCAGGGGCAAAGGTTTCTTGCTCCCTGGTATCCATTTTTCCCCAGTCTAAGGAGGCATTTCATTTCATTTCTATAGCACTGTGGTAGCTTAGTGCCCATGACATATGGAGATGATATTCTCAGATATTATTTGTATTTTGGTGGTTAGAAGAAGGCATGTTTCAACTATAAGAGGTCTGGGAGCTGAGGTGAAGTTCCATACCCTCAGCCCCAGTTGCTGATGCTTAGGGCAGAGTGGTTTGAAGAAGCATAGCAGCAGAGTGGCTTTTCTCTATCACTTTTTTTCCTGGGTAATACCTAATGCTCCTAAAATATTCATCCCTAGGTAGATTCATCCAGTGTCCTATAAACAAGCGAGTAATGATAGCTGCACATGACTTGCTTTATGATTCTCAGAAGTGCTTAAGGTTTTGTGTGGGATATTAGGTTGTTAAGGCCCAGGGTATTCAGTGTTTATGGGTAGAATATGAATATTTAAAAATGTTAGACTATCATAGAGATTCAATTGACCATGACAAAGAAGTAGGTTAGTTTGTGTCATACAGTTTTACTCGTTTTCCTAATACCTATATTCCACAATTCTTAGTTTGTGACATAATTCCATTTTTTTTCTTTTAGGGTGGCAATTGATTTAATTTTTTAAAAGATAATAAATTACTTTTCCCAACTTTCTTGCAGCTAAGATTGGCATGTGACCTTGCAGCCATTGAAAGGTAAATGGAAATCATTGGAAGAAGTTTCTGGAAAAGCTTTTGAAAAAGGATTCTCTCATGTGCTGATGTGCTTATTGGCTTTTGCTGCCTTTTTTTATAATTTCCCCTTTCTGTCTGGATTTCAGACTTCACCACCAGTATTTCTTTTATAGCTGAATGCATGATTAAGTGAAATAAAATGGTTTACTCTCTTTCTGCTCCTTCTGGTTGGTTAAGGATTTGGTCTGAAGAAGGAATGACACAAAAAAGGATTAGGAAGTTATTAAAATTTTGAACTCTGTGCATCAAGAGGTCAAATGGAATGATTAACTTAGGTTTGTATAAGCATACCCCATGATAGTAGCACAGTGACAAAATATCCTAGCAATGCAGTCCTCAGTATTACACAATGCATGAAATGCGTGACTTGACTTTGGCCTGGAAGTGAGACCCATCACTTCTGTTTACACTCCATTGGCCAGAACGAAGTCATAGAGCTCCTCTTTACAGCAAAGGAGCCTGCAGTGTGTACCCAGGAGGAAAATAAAATGACTTTATAGAAGTCATTGTCCATATGGTTTCAAGCATTTAAAAATCCACTGAAATAAATCCTAGGAGGTCATGAACCCAAGATGTTTGAAACAATCCTTCCAAACAACAGAATTAAAGAAATATTTCCCTCACGCCTGTAATCCCAGCACTCGGGAGGCTGAGGCAGGAGGATTGGTGCGAGTTCGAGACCAGCCTGGGCTACAAAAGTGAGCTCAAGGCCAGCCTCAACTGCATAGCGAGACCCTGTCTCAAAAAGACAAAAAAAAAAAAAAAAAAAAGAAATATTTCCCCTGTTTCTTTATTTTTTCAATTTTTCTAAACATAAATTAGTACAAGGATAGTATCTTAATGCTGAGGTTGTGATTAGGATTAAATCAAATCATGTGTATAAAATGTATAACAGAGCAACTGGTTCTTAGTGACGCTTTATTTTTCCCAGTCTAGTTAGGAACATGGCTCAGCCATTATACTTGTGCTAACTCAAAAGTCCGAACAAAGGCTGGCAAGATAGCTCAGCAGATGAAGCACCTGCTTTGGCAAGTGCTGATTTCCAGTCCTACATGCCTCACTGGCTCCACCCCCAGGTACAATGAGCAAGGCGAACAAGTCCCAGTGTGGTGACACATGCCTGTAACCCTGGTACTGGGGAGGCTGAAAATGGAAGGATCACTATGGGTCTGAGCTGTGTAGTGAGACCCTGTCCTAAATTCTTAAAGGAAAAATGAATGTTTAAAGTCAGAACAGACTAACATGACTTACATATCTTAGTGTACACCCAAGTTTTTTAATGATTCAAGAGTTACAGAGAAGTACTAAGCATAGAGAAAACATTGCTTTTCTGGAAGAGGTTGAAACTGTCAGAAGTTAGAAAGAGTTTTTAAGAGTGTCCTTGTTTTCACACATTGGATTTGGTTTTGATCTTGGATTAACTTGTGAATTTTGAACAATGTGTGTGGAAGCCTTGTTCACAGAGATCCATATTGGTTAAAATACTTCCATTTATATTTATGAATTACACTCAAATAGGAAAATTTTACCATGACTACCCCTTATTCTCCAGCTAGCTGCTGTATATTTCTTAAGTTTACATGTTTTATGTCTTTTTACACCTTGATTTTGGACTTTTCAGCTTCCAAAATGGAGGAATAAAGATATATTATATATTTATTTTTTTTATTATCTTTAATAAGAAATTACAATGAAACAGTTTCAAAACATGTTAGTAGGACAACCACAATAATTAATACAATGCATATTGTTGTCTTCATAGCAGCTGTTCAGAGTACAAGATGCAGACATGACAACTTTTCTAAACACTATTGGTACAAATATTTCTTCTCACTCAACTAAGAGAAAGGAGTTTTATGCATAGTCCAATAACCCATAAGAGTAGTGAGTTATCAGCAGAACTGATAATGTTGGCAATGTTGGAATCCGTTCACTTGAGCCTTTTACAGCTCAGCATACTAATCTAGCTTTATTTTTTATGCCTTGTGGTTAAACTTTTCTGGTGGCTAAGGCCAAGTTAAAGCAGGACCTATTAAGAAACATTTACATTTGCTTTCTATTGGAGTGATCACATCTTAGTTCCTCTTTTCTAGTGCATCATACAAGGGAATGTAACCTTTGCTATGACATGAGTCATAAGCAATTTTTTTTTATTTTGTTGATTTCGATTCACATGGGATTTTGTCATATAGAACCTCTGATTTTTTGTAACCAAAGTTATGATTTTTTTGTAACTTTTGTGTCTTTGTTATAGTCAGACCTTTCTTACTTGAAATTATAAAACCATATTTTCATAAGTTCTACTTCTTCCACAATGTCTGTTTTGACATTTAAATCTTTTTTGTCCGTTTGAAACTTCCGGTTGCTGTAGATTTTAGTATTACAGTTTGTTTTTTTAATAAATTAATTCTTTGTATTTTGGGGGGGGTGCACAGTCTCACTGCAGCTCCAACTCATAGTCATCCTTCTGTTTCCTGACTCCCAAATGCTGGGATTACAGGTGAATGCCACCATAACCAGACTCCATCACTGGCTCAGGGCACCCAAAAACAGAGTCGGTGCAGCAGATGGGGCCAGGAATTGAACCCTAGCTCCTCAGCTTCCCTAAGCAAGTGCTCAGTCTGATGAGGTATACCGCCGGCCTTGTATTATTTTCTTTGTCTCATTTGAATTAATTTCTGCTCTTATCTTTATAATTTCCTCCCGGTTTTCGGCTTTGGGTTTGGTTTGGTCTTCTGTCTCTAGTCAGTTTAGATGCTACATGAGAGTATTTATTTGTTCCTGTTCTATTGTTAATGTGCAAGTTCAGAGCTATAAATTTCCCTCTAAGAACTGCTTTCATTGCATCCTATAAATTCTGATAAGTTGTGTTTGAATTTCATTAAATTATAGATATTATTTAATTTCTTCTGTAACCCATTGGTTGCTGAGGAGAGTGCTGTTTAATTGCTATGTGTTTATGGGGTTCTTGTGGTTTCTTTTGTCATTTATTTCCAGTTTCATTGCCCTGTGGCCAAATAGTATGCATGGGATAACTTCTGTTTTCTGGCATATACGTATGCATGTCCTATGGACTAGTATGTGGTCTATTTTAGAAAATGTCCCATGAGCAGCTGAAAAAAAATGTGTATTCAGAAGTGGTTGGGTGGAACACTCTGTATATGTCCACTAAGTCCATTTTTTCCAAGTAGTGGTTCAGTTCTCTTACTTTTTTGTTAATTTTTTGTCTGCCTGACCTACCTTTTTGGGATAAAGGGTGTTAATGTCTCTTGTTAGGATTGTGATATTGGATATTAGAATTTTCATTTCGATTTGGATTTGTCTTATATAGCTGGGTGCTCCTGCATTGGGTGCATACATATTTGCCAGTGTTATTTCTTCATCTTTAATTTTTCCCCTAACTAGTATGTAGTAGCCTTCTTTATTTCCTTTGATCATTCTTGGTTTGATGTTGAGACTGTCTGAGAATAGGATTGCTACCCCTGCTTTTTTCTGAGTTGCTGGGGCATGTATTATTGTTTTCCATCCTTTGACTTTCAACCTATGAATTTCTTTATGAGTTAAGTGTGTTTCTTGTACACAGCATATTGTTGGCTTCTGTTTCCTAATCCACTGTGCCAGTCTATTTCTTTTAATTGGTGAATTGAGACTATTTATATTGATGGTTATAATTGACATGTATTTACTTATGCTTGCCATGTTATTTACCTGTTATTATTTATACCTTTATCTCTTGTGTTTAATTGTTTTCCCTGTTGGGTGGATTCTTTCCATTCTCATTCATGGAGTTCTTGTCATTTTGTTCCCTCTCTAAAATATAACATTTAGTAGTCTGTATAGGGTTGGCTTTGTCATCATCAAATTCCTTAGTTGTTCTTTGCCATGGAAATATTTTACTTCTCCATTAAACTTGAAAGAGAATTTTGCAGAGTATAGCTGTCTGGGTTGGAATTTGTTTTCATGGAGGACTTGAAGCACTCTGCTCCATGCTCTTCTTAACTTCATGGTTTGTAAAGAGAAATCTGCCATCATTTTGATGGGTTTTCCTGTAAATGTGATCTGTTTCTTTTCTCTAGTGGCTTTCAGTATATTATTCTTCTGCTGGATTTCTGGAATCTTGACTATTATATGTCTGGGTGTGTTTTTAGTCGGGTTGATGTTATTTGGAGTCTGAATGCTTCAGTTACTGAATGCCAGATTGTTTTCCCATATTTGGAAAGTTTTCTGCCATTGCTTCTGCCCGCATTATTTTTATATCATTTGTATTGACTCCTTCTTTCTCACTGATGCCTATTAATCTCATGTTGTTCATCTTGCAGATGTTGAATTATTTTTCCTGCACATTAGTTATTTTTAAGAGATTCTTCCTTACCTTTTCACTAGCTGCAACTGTGTCTTTAAGACCTGAAACTCTATCTTCACTTTTGTTCATATGGTGTTGCCAGCTTGTGATTGAGATTTTATTTTCTTGTATGTCTCTTTGAAACTGCTTCATGTGATCTATTTCTTTCCTATATTGCTCATTTAAGGATTCCATAATTTTTCTATTCTCCTGTAATTTTTTTATTAATGTCTTCCTTACAAGCATTTATCCATTATAGGTGTCATTTTGTTTTCTAGTTCAGAGATTTTTTTTCTTTTTTGCAGGCTCAGAGTTCGAGTTCATGACCTTATACTTGCCAGGCAGGCATTTGTGCCATGAAGCTATCTCCCCACCCCCTAGAGATTATTTTTGATCTAATTTCCTCTTTACCATTCTACAGTTCTTCCTTTACTTCAGATGTTATTAATTCAGAGATTATTTTTTTTTACTTCAGATGTTATTTCTGATCTGATTTCCTCTATACTTTTCTGCAGTTGTTTTTTTACTTGAGACATTATGAATTCAGAGATATCTTTTTTTTTTTACTTCAGAGGTTATTTCTGATCTGATTTCCTCTGTATGTTTCTGCATTTGTTTCTTTACTTCAGATGTTATTAATTTAGATATTTCATCTGTGTGGTTCCTACTTTCTTCTATATTAGTGTCTCGCATTTGTTTTCTGTGGGCTATGGGACTAGATTATATCTTACTCATTCTCTTTGTCAATTTGGATAGCATTGTCCTCCGACCTTTGGTGTAGAACTTTGGAGAAATTATGCTATTAGCACATGGTGAAATTTGGGTCTGGATCTACCAAGTTTGATCTTGTCCAGATGTGCCTGGCTGGGTCTGGCTGCCATGCTCAGCTTCTTTCTGCTGCAGCCTGTGGAAGTAAAGCTGCTGTGCTCTTCTGGCAAGACGTTCACCTCCTGGATTAGCTGGGAGAGGATCTGACCTCTAGCCTCTCTGCAGGGAATTTTGCTGCAGGGATGCACAGCAGATGCCAGGTCTGGAATATGGATGGGGAAGTTCTGGCCCTGCAGGTGTGCAGGCCAGGAGTTCCTAACTAGGTATAGTCTGGTCCCAGGATCTGGGCAGAGAAGAACAAAAGGCTTTTGTTTAAGTAATGAAATCTATAATAATTTTTTAGAGCATCCCAGTGTACTATGACGGTCAGTCTTGAAAACCGTATAAGGAAGTATATCACAGAGCTTACAAACATGAATTCATGGAAGCAGAAAAAAAATCTGGATTCAGAGTCTGGCTATGCCATTTACTAGATATGTCACTTTGAACAAATGACTTAATCTTCTGTGTCCTAGTTTCTTCATCATAACAAGAATACTATTTACCTCATGGGTTATTGGTTTGAAAAAATGCATGGAAAATGCTTATCCTCTGCTTTATGAATTGTAATCATACTATGAAAAATAAAGTTATAATGATAATGACAATGATTATCAAGATTGAGCTAATGAGAAAAAAGAAACAATAAGCCGTATGGCATCAAAGTCAAGTCTGATAAAGACTTTAACATACTCGTTTAACTTAGCAACTAGAAGTCCATTGGCAGCACTGGTAGGTAGGATGAGGTAAATAAAGCTAAAATGTAGTGGGGTGCAGAGCGAACAGGAAGCTAGAAAAAGAATGCAGAAGTAGGAAATTGCAAGAAAGACTTTGAAGGAGGGACAATGGGTGGTAGCACCTTATCCCCTTTGCCTCTACATGTAATGAATAACAGAGTGGCAAGTTACAAGGACAGTGTATTGAAACTCCCCAAACCCTTATAGTGCATTCACTCTTTTGCCTCTCTGGGATGGTACACTTCTAATCTTTTCCTACAAAGAAAGATATCAAAACCCCAACTCTTATTTCTGGCTTTTCTATAGTTTGCTAAATTACAACTTTAAATATTCAGAAGTTTCCAGCATGCATAGTAAGTTGATGCAAAAAAAAAAAAAAATCCTATTTGTAAAAGGCAGACATTCTGGTGAAGATCTGTAAATTCAGCAGGCCTAGGAATGAACAGGGGAGCTTTCATGCATTTAAGGGAATCAAATGCAATCACAAGATGGTGGATTCAGAGATTTTAGTATCACAGCAAACTCATTTGGCTTGTGATTAACAACATGGAGCCAGTATCTATATTTTTTTCTTCACTGGCTGGAGGATTTATCTGTGTAGCAATAAGCTCTCCAAGCAGGAACAGTAGGAAGGATGCTGTAGTTTGTAATTTATTATTATTCCACTTAGCACTGTCTTCATGCCAACAGTCATATTCTCTCTGCATAGTTTCAGTTGCTCATCCAGAAAGAAGAATAATTCCTCAAGGGTAAAGACTCTAGCTCCTGCTTCCCACTAGCTGAGCAAGATGCTGTGCCACTACCTCAAGGAGCATGGAGTACCTCCCCTAATGAGGCATCTGGAACATTTACAGAGCTGGGTAGATCTTTATTTCTCTCCTTTGGAGGTGCTTAGAGAAGCTGTAATAAATTGTTACTGCAAAGAAGAAGATCAGGCCTAGACTGGAATACAAAGTCTAGGCTGTAAGCTTAGCACTGGCACTTACATGTGAGTGGGTCACCTATTGTCCTACGTGAGGCCCCAGTCCCTCTTCTGTGAGACAGGGATTCTATCAACCACATGAATGGTTGTGCATATGGAATGAGAGGTGGGCTGTCTGGAATGTTCAGATTTTGGTATATTTCTCTCAAATTTAGATTCTTAATATATCTCTACTTTCTAGCCTATATCTTGAATGTTTCCTGTGAATACAAGCTATGTAATAACCTATTAAGTTTCACCCCAAGGATGAAAGGAGTAGCAAGCTGTTTATTTGCTGTGACTGCCATACTGGTACCATGAAATAATGTGACTTAGCTGCAATGTAAGGCATTGAAGCCATTCCCCTAGCCCACCGATCAAGCTTGACAACAGCACTGGGCCTTCTTCCTAATTTTTAAAATATGCCCTACAAGGGGAGAGGTAGACAGGGTAGCATGGAATACAGATTTCCAAACTTTCTTCTGCCTTGAATATTCATGATCTAGATCAGAAACTTCTTTCCATATTGAGCAATTGAGCCATTATACATAGTAATTGAGTAAAGAACATTATTACCAGTTATTATTATCTCCTATAACTCCAAATGGTGTTTTTAGAAGAATTTAGTGTCAAGTGAAATCATTTATAGTAAATGAATTTGGTAAATAAATTTAATAGTCTAAAAAAATAATTCATTTTATTATAATTAGGCTTTATCAAGAGACAGTCATGATTCAGTCCCTGAGTTGTATGTGCAAAAAAATAGTTGCTGATGTGCAGACATACAGATTCTTATACTCTATTGGTGTAATCTATTAAATAGGGTCAAAAACAAATATGAACTATTTGGACATTTGAAGAAACATGGAAGGGAATGTGTTTGATCACTTGCTGTCCTGTGATGCTACTTGGCATTACTGTCCTAAAATACACCTTTGCCTACAAGGATCCTGCAGGCTAATTTCAGCAGCTGGGAACCTGCCCAGATTGTCATGGGCTTTTAGATCAGCTGCCGCGGGCGGTCACCAGCAAGCACTTGTCTCTAGAGCCAGGAGGAACTTGTGTGTAGCCTGATCCCCAGCCCCAACAGGAAACTTTTTTGTTCATTTGTTTTCTTTGAATATTTTATTTTATTTTTTAAAATTTATTTTTCTTATTATTTTTTACAGTAGTTAATACACTGCATAATGTTGTCTTTGTCATAGTTGTTCAGAGCACAAGATGCAGACATGATTTCTTGTCTTAACATCATTAGTATAGATTTTACTTTTCATTGCATAAAGAGAAAATAGCTGTATATTTGGAAGTGATAAGTTATACTTATTGATTCAAATACTATTGTTAGAATAAATGAGAGGTTTGTTTAAAAGTAACACACACACACACACACACACACACACACAGAGCTACCTTAGTCCCACAGGGAATAAACAGTACTGCTATTATTTTATACCAACTATTGATACAGGCAAGTAAGGCCTCTATGAGGGTCTCAGGTTATCTGCCACCTCAAAGGGTCCTCCTATATAGTTATCAAGCTCTGTGGCCTTTGTCTTTAGTTATACCTGGATTTAGTTCTTATATCTGCTATTTACCAGTGATGGGATTTGGGGGTTACATTATCATCTACAACATGAAGATACTAAAAATATCTACTCATACAGTAAACCGAATTAAATGAGATAGTGCATATAAGATGATAAACATGATATATGCTTTGTGTTATTATTAATAATAAAAATCAGGGCTCAGTAAAGTTAAGAAAATTTCCCAAGGTCACCCAGCTAACACCTAGTATTAGAACTAACATTAGAACCCAGGAGAGATGCTTATGGTTAGGCCATATTTACCCTCAAGTGGAATCACTATAGTTGTGCTGGGAGCATGAATAGCAAAGGTAGATATCTTTTTCAACTAACATTGTTGTGATACAGATTTTGACATAGCATCTTCTCAGGAGCTAAAAAGCAGAAACCTGAACAGTAGAATTTAGCACAGTACTCACCAAGCATGGTGGTACATAACTGAAATTCCAGAAACTGGAGGCTGAGGCAGGAAGAACACAAGTTTGATGTCAGCATGGGCAATTTACCAAGACTATCCCAGAAAACTTTTTTTTAAAAGCCTTAGGATGTAGCTCAGTGGAAGATAACTTGCCTGGCATATCTCCAGTACTACACACATACACACACACACACACACACACACACACACACACACACACACACACACACAAAGTACAGTGAATGTTTAAATTTAAGCAATATTGTTTCATGTCTTTGTTGCACTGTTGTGACCACCTAGATTCAAACTATTTACCTTTCGTGGTCATTTTGACATTAGGTAAGAGGGAGATGTCACGTGGTGTCAGAATGGTGAAGGAGGTAGATAATGACACATTGTAAGGTTTTCATTTGACTGAATTTACTTTGACCTTTTTGAATAGAGTAAGGAAGCTACGGAAGGGTACTCACGGAAAACAACTTTCAGAACTTCTTGAGCAAGTGTCAAAAAAGGATTAATAGGTGTGTTTGAAATAGAGATGGGTGCATTTTAGAATGATTAATGATATGTCCATTATTGTAATACAATTTTATATTTTATTTAAATATTCCCTGTATATCTGGATCACACCATGTAAATGATATCTAACACTGTGAAGCAATTTACCAGAATAAACAATGTTATATCCAAGATAAGCTGTTAATGTAAATGTGTGACTTAAGGGAGCGCAGGCCTGTGAGGACCATTTCAGGACAATATCCTTAAGTGTGCACTGCTCAACACAGATGGCTAATAGAACACATACTTTTATTTTCCTTTCCACTTTCAAAAATTTCTTCTTTATGAATGTATGTTTATTACAAAATCCCTCCTCTGTTTCTGGTAAAAGATAGTGGTCTAAGGGCACTCTTGGTCTCTCTGGTCTTCCTGGAAGTACAGTCATATGCTTTTTTGCCAAAAGGTTTTCCAAAGCAGACAAGACTTTGGGACTCTTCCCTACAACCCTCCTTTTTTTTTTTTTTTTTTTTTTTTTTTTTTTTTTTTTTTTTTTTTAATTTTTTTTTTTCTTGTTTTAGAACCTCTGTTTGTTTATTCACTCATTTTTATGGCCAGCTCAACCCGCCCTGAGGGCAGGGCTGGCGCAGCATGTGGTGCTGGGGATCGAACCGCGGTCCCTGAAGCCGCCCAAGCTTTCCCAAGCAGGCGCTTTAGACCACTGAGCCATCCCGCCGGGCCCCTCCTTTTAAGCTTATGTTACATGACTACAGCTGAGAACTGAGTGTGAGTCACAGTATATTGCAGAATAGTTTGCAAGACTCCACTGAGAAGCTCTAAAAAGGTTTGTGCCTGTTCCCTGTTTCTTCTTCACTTACACTGTTGCTACTATGTGCTGAAGGAGGATATCAATGAATTTTTAGTGAGTCTAGTTCCTATGAGGCTGTTTTGGAAGGAAGCCCTTTGGAACTGGAAAAATTCTATTTTAGATAGACATTTATTTGGCCTTTGCTGTAAGGAAAATTTCTACCAACAATAAGAACCAAATCTTACTAGAGTAAAACGGCTGTGCTAACACAAAACTATAAAGTAACATTATAGTGGTTACCTTGTAACCACTGACACTTATAGAGAGCTTTTGCACATTACTGAGAACATTTGTTGTCAGGCAGCCTCAGGTTCTTTTTCTCAATTCAAATAGAAATCATGAATTGGTATAGTGCAGCATTGCTAGCAGTCTTGGTATCACCAAATGACAGCAGGTAGTGTTGGTTGGCAGCAGTTGATACAGGCAGCTACTGGTCACTATTCCTGCTGACTGGCACTGCTACATGCCACTGTAGGTTGGTTCTACCAGGTAGTGGTTTCTGCTTCTACCAGTGCCACTTGATGGTACTGGCTTGTGCTGAAAATTGTAAGTTGACTACTGGGTGCTAGCCTAAGCGGCTGATTTTTGTAGACTGCTTGTCTCTGGAATTCTTCAGTGTTAAGAGCTCAGATTGTTTACTGCTATTTCTTTTGAGATGATCACTCTGTCTCCACTACTCAAGATAAAAAGAAAAAAATCTCAAATAGACTTACAGGACTTTTTTGCCCTATACTACCCAAGAAATAAATCACAAACATGTTTATAGGAGTACCAAAGCAAGGTTTTATTTAATAGTGCTTATGTAGTAGCACTGCAGCGTCAGGACCCAGAGGGGGCTCTCAGACTAAAACCAGACAAGTAGCTGGACAGTGCTACTTATACAGCAGCCACAGGTCAATTTCAGAAGATGAAAGCTTCGTGCAGGTGTTGAGCATGCACATAGGGGGCCTAGATCCCTCCCTTCTTGATTTTAGCCACTCCTTGGTGTCCCGTTCCCTTTTCCAAAAGGCAACAGAATCCTCTGAAGAGGTGGGAGTGAAAGAGGGACATATACTTCCTGTCTTGCTATCTTCATATTGGTCTAAGACCCAGGGAGAACCAGGACACTAAAACCAACTGTCCCAGTCCACTGGGATAAAGGTGGAGCCAAGGAAAGCAAGGTGGATAGGCAGATGGCTGCTAGCCAAGCCCCATATTATCTGGCAAAGGGAAAAGTGAGAGGCAGGTATTTCTCCTCTTCCTCAAATTCATCATACCTGCATAGTAGGTACTATCATTATTTCTGTCACACAGATGTTATGTATAGAGTCTAAGAGATTCATCCAACATCACAATTTCATAAATGAATCAGAACCTGGGTCTTTCAAGATACCTGAAATATTGTCTTTCTTTATTGGAACTCCAGAAATTTAGAGATGTACTCATTTGTTTAGCATGACATTGGCAGTTGAATTTCACATTTCTTTTTTTTTTTAATTTTTTATATTTATTTATTTTTTTCTTGTTTCAGAACCTTTGTTTGTCTATTCACTCATTTTTATGGCTGGCTCAGCCCGCCCAGAGGGCAGGGCTGACGCAGCATGTGGTGCCGGGGATCGAACCGCGGTCCCTGAAGCCACCCAAGCTTTCCCAACAAGGTGCTTTAGACCACTGAGCCATTCTGCCGGGCCCGAATTTCACATTTCTTAAATTTGTAGCACAGACCAAGTTTAAGACTGAATTAGGAGCTTGGGAGATAGCTCAGTAGAATAAGTGCTTGCCTGGCAAGTGCAAGGGCCTGAGTTCAATCTCTGGTTCTGGGGAAAAAAAAAAGGACCGAATTGTTTAAAACAAATAAGTATTGGCAAAGTAATTTTCGTTTATCATTCTCACTGATTTATTTTAACAATACTTTTCTTGGCAGAACAGTTACTTTTTACAAAGCTTCATGCCTTTAAACCATATGTGGTGTCAGTCTCTGGAGACTGGTACCTTTATTAATACTACTTGCTTAGGGCTAGCCAGATAGCTCAGTGAATTAGAGCTCCTGCTTAGGCAGACATTGGGACTGAGGATCGATCTCTGATGTGCTATTCTGGCCTTGCCTCCAGGAAGTGGTAATTGAGACTGGGCCTGGTGGTGTGTGCCTGTAATCCCAACGCTTGAGAGGCTGAAAACAGGGGATCATTATGAGTCTGATCTGTATAGTGAGACCCTGTAGACCCTATAAATACCAAAAGTAAAATACTACTTACTTATTTTTGTGGAATTTATTTCAATAAATCTGAAATGTAGCTAGCCTCAATTGAGGAGTAGTAAAACTATACATATACAACCAACTTGGAAAACAATTAAAAAAAGTAAAAAAGAGAATGTGATGTATCTCATTAACAAATTTTTATATTTACATGTGTTAAGATAATATTTTTTAAATTAATGTACTTATTTCTATCTTTTAAGGTTATTAGAAACTTTAATATGATATATGTAGACCATATTAAATTTCTATTGAACAGTACTAGATAATAGCATAGACAGGTTATAAATTAAGGGATCTAACTGGTTGGGTGTGGTGACACATACTTGTAATTCCAGCACTTGGAAGGCTGAGGCAAGAGAATTATTGTGAGTTGAAGGCCAGCCTGGGGCCTGGCAGGATGGTTCAGTGGTCTAAAGTGCCTGCTTAGGAAAGCTTGGGCGGCTGCGGGGACCACGGTTTCATCCCCGGCACCACATGCTGTGCCAGCACTGCCCTGAGGGTGGGCTGAGCCGGCCATAAAAATAAACAAACAAACAAAAATTCTGAAACAAGAAAAAAAAAAAAAAGGCCAGCCTGAACTACAGTAGTGAAACCCTATCTCCAACAACAACAAAAAAATCAAAACAAAACAAAAATGCCAAGCTGTAACTAGAAATATGGACAAATTTTCCAAGTTTGGAAAGTCTTAAGAAAAAAATCCATGGACCACTCTGAGTAGGCCACATATTACCCACAGCTTATAGAAATATGTGGTATCTTTAATCAAATTTCATGACTTTGACATTTCATAATGAGTATAATTTTAACATGTTGATATCCACAGTGGTTTGACCTAATCATCTTTCTAAGCCTTTGCTTTTATTATAGAGGAATAGTTAAGTATAGTATTTAGAAAACACTGTGAAGAATGAAGGTGAACAAAGAAAAGCAAACAGTCTTGTGAGGGAATTAAGAGACTTGTGTAACTTTCATCTAAGACTGATGAAAACAAAAGCTCTAAGCCATTAGCTCAAGGTGCACTCTCTGGCAGACTTTTGTCAAGAAACCTAACATCTACTTAAGTGGGTCACAGGCTGGTTGTTAATTTCCATTCGTTGCTTCATTTTCTGGTGTCTCAGGTTCCAAGGTGATGCTTTAAATAGTTGTAAAGTCATAGTGGAAGGAGCCAAAGTTTCTGGAGTGGTCTTTATGAACTTCCTTTGTCAGAATTTCTCCACTTTCAGACCAGTCTTCAGCAGTATCTGAGCTACTCTCCTGGAATCCAACCAGCAAACTGTTATCAGAATTCTCCAGCCACTCCTGGATATGGCTGCCAAGAAGCAGGAAGGAATTGTGCAGGAAGAAATGCTGGTCTTGCTAAGTCAGGCAACTTCTTGAACCCAAGATTGAGTGGTAATTAGTGTGACCTCACTCATGGAACCACAGGAGGTACAGTCAGCCCAGACTCAGCTCTCCAATTTACCTTCCAAGGAAGGGATCTGTCCAAGGTAGTGAATTTGCTTATTTTTGTAGAACTTATTTCAATAAATCTGAAATGTAGCTAGTCTCATTTGAGGAGTTGTAAAAGTGTAAATACACAACCGAATTGGAAAATAATAAAATATAGTCAAAAAGGGAATGTGATATATCTCATTAACAAATTTCTATATTTGCACATGTTGAGATAATATTTTTAAAATTAATGTCACTTATTTCTATCTTTTAAGGTTATTATTAGGAATTTTAATATGATATATGTGGACCATATTAAATTTCTGTTGAACAGTGCTAGACAATAGCATAGATAGATTAAAACTTAGGGGATCTAACTGGTTGGGTGTGGTGACACATACTTGTAATTGCAATTTCATGAACGAAGAGCCCAGCCAGGAAGCTATATGCAGGTAGTGGGTATAGTTTGGATCTTGAGATTCTTTGAATATGGATATTGTGGATGAGCAAAAGAATAAATGTGAAGGCTATTAAAGCCTGTTCCATCTGCAAGCTCATGTTCTTGGCTCACATCTAAACTGATAAGAATGGACACTCCAGTTTAAATACTCCCCAAAGCAATTTTAATTTAGTTATTTGGTTAAAATACTGTGATGTCTAAAGTCCAAAGAAATAAACAGTGATTCTGCAAATTAGCAGGTGTATGATTTTGGTCAAATCAAAATCATACACATGTTAGCCCTTTTTAGTTTCAAATTCTATTTGCAAAAGGAGCGTATGCTCCTTCTCTTCTGGAATTATTTATTGTCAGGCTTCACTGAAAGGAGTATGTGGCAGCACATGGCATTCACAACAAATCCTCCTTTCCATCCCCCCTAGTGTGAATTTTACCATTAAAGCATTGATATAAATAAATATCTTTCTTGTGAAACCAAAAATCAAGTTTTGGTAATCATAGTGCTCACCATATTATTGTTTTAACTATTTCACTTGGGAGATTGTGATGCAAAAGAGGAGGAGGAAGAAGATGAGAAGGAGGAGCAGGAAGATGAAGATGAAGACAATAATGACGACAACGATGACAATGACGAGGAAGAAGAGAAAGAGAAAGGAGAAGAAAGAGGAGAAGGAGAAGCAGGAGAAGAAGAAATTGATGGTTTTTAAAATTTAGCACCTACCTAATAGTTCTTCCTGTGAAATCACCATGACAGCACATGAAAGGTATTATTGTCTTCATTTTATAGACGAATGGGATTTAAAAAGGCTTAAGTGGCTTGATCAAGGTTATGAGGGTAGGTAGCAGTAGACCTCCTGGGCTATAACTCAAGAGTGAAAAGCACTATTACTGTTTATTGCTCTGTTATATTGTATCAATGCTAGTTCATCTCGTTTTTCCTAAAATGAAAAGATTTTCTGAGTACATAAAAGATATAAAAGTGTGTTTTAAAAAGGAACAACATTCAATTTTAAGTCTTAGTTTAAGAAATGTGGATTGACAACTGGTAGTTAACTTGTAACACCAAGCTGAAGTGAACCAACCTAGTGCTGGGATGGGAGGCCCACCTGAGAATGGCTGCTGGCAGCAGAAGAGGCCGACCTGGAGATCAAAAAGTTTAGAAGCTGTTGGGAGCTGTTGGTTTTCCTGAGGATACTGTTGGTCATCTAGGAGAACCTCATCTTACTGGCTTTCTGATGAACTCAACTGTTCTCTTCATCAAAGGAGCTTGGGACCTTGGTGTCCTTTAGTTCATTTTGAGGGAGCTCTGATCCTTGTTTCAAGCATTGCTTCTTAGCTCTAGAGGGAGAGACAATGCACTGCTCAGACTCCTGAAGAGGCTTGTCTTGCTGGCTTTCATGATAGTAGATTGGCTGTTTTCACCATCAGAGGAGCTCAAGACCTCACTGTTGGTGTGGATGCCTGTGGTCCTTTTGCGGGGAGCCCTGGTTTGTACTTTGAATGTCACTTTATGGCTCCAGTGCAGATCCCTCAGTATGCTAGCACAGATCCTTTATCCTGCTGGCAGAGTTTCTGGCTTCTACCATTGATCTTTGGTCCTTTCCTGTGCAGATCTGTGAAACAGACCTGCATTAGACATTGTTGTGGGCTCTTGGCCTCCAGTTGAACTTGTGGGAGGCAGGACATTACCATGGGATCTAGGCCCCCAGCTGGATTCTTTGGTCTTTAGTGTGTGGATAGATTTCTTGCACCCTTTTTGTATATAAATCTTTTAGATGATCATTATAAAAACAATCTTATTATTAAGTGTCCTGTATTGGATTGTTTCCCCTTGTAAAGCTCCAAACTACAAGAAGTTTAACCATATTTAATATCTAATTTAAACAAAATTTATAATTGGAAGATAACTAGGAAATCATTTTAATGAAAGAAAATTGAATTTCTTATTTGATAGGTAAATTATAGAATCAATATATATTGTGGGGAAAAGAAAATGAATTACACTTAGAGACTGAACAAACCAATGGTAAGAACATATGTTTAATTTAGAAATAATTATTACTTAATGTTTCATTATCGTGTGTTTGTGGAAATATTTAAGAATATGTAATAGGCACATAAGCATGTTTAATTTTAAAATTACAAGTGTTATTTTTGGTTTTTATAAGTTATAAAAGTTATTCAATACTAGCCCTTTTACCAAGATGCCACTGAAGGTGAAGAAAGAAGTCCCTGGCCCTCCCAAAGCTAAAGCCAAAGTCAAACCTTTGAAGGCCAAGAAGGCCATGTTGAAAGGCTTCCACAGCAACAAAAAGAAAAGGGCATGAATGTCACCCACCTTCCACTGTCCCAAGACACTGAGGCTTGAGAGGCAGTCTAAATACCCTTGGAAGAGCGCCCCCAGGAGAAACAAGCTTGACCACTATGCCATCACGAAGTTCCCTTTGGCCATAGTGTCAGCCATGAAAAAGATCAAGGACAACAACATACTTGTGTTCATTGTGGATGTCAAAGCCAATAAGCACCAAATCAAACAAGCTTTAAAGAAGCTTTATGACATCGATGTTGCCAAGGTCAATACCCTAGTCAGAAAAAAAAAAAAAAAAAAAAAAAAAAAAAACCCTAATCAGGCCTGATGGAGAGAAGAAGGTATATGTATGACTGGCTCCTGATTATGATGCATTGTATGTTACCAACAAAACTGGGATCATCTAAACTTTAGTCAAGCTGGCTAATTCTAAATATATACTTTTTTTTGCCGGGCGTGGTGGCGCACGCCTGTAATCCCAGCACTCGGGAGGCTGAGGCAGGAGGATCGGTGCAAGTTCGAGACCAGCCTGAGCTACAAAAGTGAGCTCAAGGCCAGCCTGAACTGCATAGCGAGACCCTGTCTCAAAAAAGACAAATAAATAAATAAATAAATAAATATAAATAAATAAATAAATATATACTTTTTTTTACCAGCCCCCAAAAAGTTATCTAATACCTACATTAACATTCCCATATCACCAAATATGAGACTATTTGATGAAATTAGAAAACATGAAAAATAAAAACTAGCCCAGACGTAAATAGTTACTTCTGAAACTAAAGAAATAATACTGGGGCCTGGCAGGATGGCTCAGTGGTCTAAAGTGCCTGCTTACGAAAGCTTAGGTGGCTGCAGGGACTGTGTTTTGATCCCCAGCACCACATGCTGTGCCAGCCCAGCCCTCAGGGCAGGCTGAGCCAGCCATAAAAAATAAATAAATAAATAAACAAAAGTTCTGAAACAAGAAATAAATAAATAGCCGGGCGTGGTGGCGCATGCCTGTAATCCCAGCACTCGGGAGGCTGAGGCAGTAGGATCGGTGTGAGTTCGAGACCAGCCTGGGCTACAAAAGTGAGTTCAAGGCCAGCCTGAACTGCATAGTGAGACCCTGCCTCAAAAAAACAAAAACAAAAAAACAAAAACCAAAAAATAAATAAATAATGAATTTCACTAAAAAAAAAAAAGAAAGAATACTGAAAATGAAAGGACAAATCACTAAGCACTTTTTCATGATAAGCCTACAGAGGCACTTATATCTATTGAACTATGTTGCCCTGAGGTCTCATTAGAATTTTTAAAAATTCTGCTCTAGAGAACAAATGTTATCCTAATGCTGATGCTGTGAAATGCTGTTTATTCTTTGGATTTAATTTCTAAAATTTGGCCCAGACAGCACTTAGTCAATGGTTTGTACCTATCAGAAACTATTGATTTTACTTTCTTGAAACACTTTTTTCCTTTAGTATGAGACATCATTTTCTTTTGCTTTATTGCACTGGCTGTCTGGGTATTCTTTAGATGATTGCTAACTACAGAACACTCCAGGGATTACTTCTAAAGTATTTCATTTCTTTGTCTTTACTTACTTTCTTGGTCCCCAGTCCCTAAATCTTTGTGAGTAGCTACATGCCAATGACCCTCAAATGTACAATGCTAGACTTCACTATTTTTCTAAATTATAGGCTTGTAGTCAATTACTACTGATATCTTAACTTGAATATCAAATGAGTATCTCATTCTTAACCAGATCAAAATAAAACTCCTGATTCAATCTCCTCAGATTTCTACATCTCAAGACATGGTGTCTCTATTGCGTTAGCTATGGAGTAGGGAACAGCTTTATATTGCTTGTGAGAGTTGTTTTTAAGAGATCCTTTCTTATCTTTTCACTAGCTGAGACCGTGTCTTCAAGATCTGAGATTTTATCTTCACTTTGGTTCATACAGTTCTGCCAGCTTGTGATTGAGATTTCATTTTCTTTTATGTCTTTTCAAACTTTTTCATGTGGTGTATTTCTTTCTTATATTGCTCACTCAGGGAGCCCATCATTTTTCTGTTCTCCTTTAAGTTTTTTATTAATATTTTCTTTAATAGTACTAAAGTCTCTCATTATGGTTATCCTCTCTCTCTCTCTAATTCAGAGATTATTTCTGCTCTGTTCTCCTCTCCGCCTTTCTGTAGTTGTTCCTCTACTTTAGATGCTATTAATTTAGACATGTCTTTTTTAACTTCAGTGGTTATTTCTGCCCTGGTTTCCTCTATACGTTTCTGCAGTTGTTTTTCTACTTCATAGTCTATTTTTTCATGCATTTCTTTTTTTTACTTGACATGTTATCTGTGATCTGAGTTGCTCTATACATTTCTGCACTTGTCTGTCTACCTCAGAAGCTATCGGTTCAGAGATTTCAATTTCATGATTCTCATTTTCTTGTAGGGTAGTGTCTCCTGTATCTGTTACAGGTGGGTTCGGGACCTGAGACTGCATTTTGCTCCTTGTCTGTATCATTCTGTATAGCAGTGACCTTTGGTCCAGGACTGCATGCTCACGGGTTAATGGTTCAGTCTGGGCTGCTGGGTCAGCTGAGCTGCTTTTAGCCCTGGGGAGGAGGGAGGTTTCACTCACCTGGGGGGCGCCTCGCTGCTGAGTAGACCAGCTTGAGTTGAGCCTGAAGTCTGACTCAAGTGGTGGGCCTGATGCTGGATAGGCTATGCTTGTATCTGGCTGAAGATCTGAGTCACATGTTGGGCCTAGCTTCTGGGTCGGCTGCTTTCACAGTGGGCCGGAGTAGGTCTAACATGACAGGCAGGCCAGAGAGGTCTGGCAGGTGGGCCAGAGTACTCACTTGAGCAGGTTGGAGATCTCAGGCGAGTGGGCAGGAGACATCTGGTGGGTGGGCCAGAGTGTTCAGGCCAGCGGGCCAGAGATGTTTGGTGGGCTGGAGTGTTCAGTGGGAGTGGGGGGGCAGAGTGTTCAGGTGAGCAGGCCGGAGATATCTGGTCTATCTGCCACCATTTGGCTCTGTTTACATTCAGTACTTTCTGTTTTGGTTGCTGCCTAGCCAATCTAATAGCACTAAAAACAAACAAATAACACCAGGAACAAAAAGAACAATAACTTGATAATTGCTTGTTTAAACTAGAGTGGTATGACAAGAAGCTGGAGGAATATCAGGATTCAAATGAATGAATTATATTAGATACACAAGTAACAAACATCCAATGTCTTTCACGTGTTACACGTTCCAGCTACATGACATCTAGTCTGCTCACTTGAAACCTCTTCTTCAACCTTCCTGAAAAGACACTCTTGCTTGCTTCTCCATACATGCTTCCTCTGACTTCTGGGTGCTTCCCTTTCCCTGGCATGTGGGAAAATTTGTGTAGCAATAATCCGTCAAAATACAGTTTCAATATTTCTTCCCCTATAAAGCATTCTTTCCTTCTCCCCTTTGACAGTTACTCTCTGTGGTAAGGAGATAATGATCCCCCAAATCTCATTTCCTAATTCCTAGGAAATTATATGGACAAAAGGACTTTATAAATATGATTAAGGATCTTAAGATGAGGAGGAAGAAAAAGATACAAACAAAGACAGAAGGTGAGACGGGGACAGAACTAGAGATTTGAAGATACCACATTCCAGGTTTTGAAGATAGAGTAAGAGGCTATAACCCAAATAATGGGTTGCTGGAAATGGCAAAGAAATGAGTTTTCCTCTGGTAACTCTGTAAGGGTCGAGTCACCGCGGAAGGAGACCCCAAGAGTCCGTCTCTCATGCAAATTGCAAAGGGCAAGCTTTATTTATCTAAGTATACACAGAGCGGTCTGAACACGCAGGAACAGAGCGCGCCTTCAGTGTAGCAGGCATAGTTTTTAAAGGCAAAAACCACAAAATGAGGAGGGAGCAAGCAAGTTACAGAAGCGAATCGCATTGGTTAGTTTAGGTTGACCTTTAAAGTAATTGGTGGGTTTGGGAATATATGTCTCATTAAGGAAACTAAGAGGGGTAGGCCAAAGGGCAACTATTTAGCTAACTCTGTGGTTTTAGTTGCATTCCGAGAACGGGTGGGTTTAACTATGTCTAGTAATCTATTTCACAAGGACACAAGAATGACCTTGGGCCGGAGATTAAATGTTTACTCAAGCCAGGTGGTTTTTATGTCCTCTTTGTTTTAAGAACATGGATTGCGTAAGCTCTTTGGCCAGAAATCAGTAAGTGGGCCCCCTTACTGAAAGATGTTTTATTTTAATCCTCATATGTGATCTTAAAATTATTTAGACTTTACAACTCCAAAAGAAATCAACCCTGCTAACACTTTAACACTTTGATTTTTTTTTTTTTTTTTTTTTTGCCTTGCAAAATTCCTTTACAACTGCTGACAGCTAGAAATGAAAGAAAATAAACTTGGTAAGGTACTAAATTTGAATTAATTTTTGTAGCAGTAGTAAAAATCAAACACATTCATGTAACTACTATTCACCAGACAAAGCAAGGTACCAGAAGTATGGACAAAAAGACAGGCATAGTTCCTACCTTAAAGGAATTTTAGTCTGATGGGAAATATAAATATTAAACAACTACCAGAAATATATATTATGTACATTTGTGATAATATTGTACTTAGATTGATGGCAATTATTTTAGGTTGACAAAGACAAGAAAAATATACTCGGGCAAATTACTTTTAAACTGAACCTGAAAAATGAGTAAGATTTAGTGAAGGGTGAAGGGGGAGAGATTTTATGGCACATGTGCTAGGGGCCTGAGGAAGGATAGTGTTCAAGGTGAAGTGGTGAGAAAAGACACTGAAGAAATAGGCAGGATCTGGGTCATGTCAGGCGTTGTTGACCAATTAGCATATAGATTTTATCTTCACTATGAGACATCGAAAGGCTTAAAACCAGCAAGTAATACATGATATCTTTGAAAATATGACCGTGACTTCTCTGTGGAGAGTAGAATAGAAGTGAACAGCTGGAGTAAAGAGCAGACTAATAGAAATTATTTCTATGCATGTCATGATATGATGGGGAGAGGGAGATTTGGGGGACTGAATATTTCATTTTGAGGCAGTGTCTATAGGATAGGGAAAATGTACAGGTAAACAAGGCCTTAAACACACTTAATAGGTTTCTATCATAAGCATATGGACAGAAGTTTTGTACAATTTCTTGAGATGAGGATTCCTGAAAGAAAATATTGGTTGGAATAGTTAAGAGTAAATATTAATTTTAAAATATTAAACTCGAGGTGGCTGTGGAGTAACTGAGCACAGATGTTGGTTGATAGTAGGCGCACGTACAGGTTTGGAAATCGAAAAGGAAATCATAAGGGTGGCTGAAATTACGTAAGAAGAGAGCTCTCTTATGTAGAGGAAAAAAACATCAATGGATAAAGCTAAACAAAAGCTCCAACATTCAGGATTCAAGTAAGTGAGGAGAGATAGCAAAGAAGATTGAAAGGCCACGCCCAGAAAAACCAAGGACACGAAGTGAGCAATGCCTGGGGAAGGTACAGGAAGGCAGGAGTAAGAAACAAAAGAGGCGAGAACTGCAGCATTCCTGGACTGAGCAATGGTGACAACGTTAAGCAGTGTTAGAAAAGTAAATCTGGTGGGTTGTGGGAGCCCGCCTGACAAATGAAGCACCATGAGTATGTAGGTGACTTTTAAAGAAGTTTTCAATAAAAGAGAAAGGCAAATAAGGTGCAAGCAAAAAATGATGTGCAGACAAGGGGGATTTCTTTGTTTATTTTATTTGATTTTATTTTTGTCTTTCAGATGTTTCAGAGATGAAATGTCACTACGTAGTTCAGGCTGGTCTCGAATTCATAGTAGTTGGGCCTCAGCCTCTCACTGTAATTACAGGCATTGGCCACTGTGCCCAGCTGAAAATTCTTGATTTGTATTGGAATGGATTTGCAGGCTTAACCACTGTGGAGAAAACAAAAGGCTGGAGTTTTAGGAGAGAAGGGCGATAGCTTATGGCTCAAGGCTCCTAGGAAGACCAAAAGAGTGGGATCTCTCTCTGAGACTGGTTTTTATCAGGAAGATAAAATGTCTCTTAGACAGTATAGCTGCTGTTGGGTTTATACTTTGAGAAGCAGGACAAATGACTATGATAGTTCCCTTCTGATCATTCCTGTGACCTCTGTTTCCATTATCATGGTCATTTTTTTTTTTTTTTAAATGTATTTGTACAAGGTCTCACTACTCAGCCAAGCCTTGTAGCGATCCTTCTGTTTTCAGCCTCCCCAGCGCTGGTATTACAAGCATACACCATCACACCCAGTGTTGGCGGCTGGCTCAGTGCACCTGGGGATGGGACTGGAGCAGCATGTGGTGCCTGGTCTCTGTGCTTACCTAAGCAGAAACTTAGTTGGCTGAGCTATCTCACCAGCCCAGGCATTTCTTGAAAGTGAGATGAAATTGAAGAATGGTCTTAGATTTTAGGAAAGTGGAGAAGTCACTGACTAGTAATTGATGAAGAGAAAGTGAGCAGGACAGGCCACTTTCTCTGTGATACCAGTGCTTTACCTTCAACAGGTGCCACTTGAGTATCACAATGCTCTGTAATTATTCACATAAATTTTTCTTCCTACTACACTTGAGTGCCTTGAAGGGACACATGTGGTTTTCTTAACCTCGACAATTTCATTACTGCTAGTGGTATACAGTAGGAATGTAATCAATGATTAAATATATAATGAATTATTAAGTGAATTAATAAGTATACAACAGAGCTGATGTGAAAAATGTATGATTAATCTTATTGATACAGAGATACTATAGGACCTCCAAACAATGCAAATCATATGAGGAAAATATAACTCCCTTGTGTTCGCTTCAGCAGCACATACATTATAACTTACAACCTTCTAGAAGTCCATTATGCCAACTGTGTGTTCTCCAAAATTGAAGACTTAATTGTAAGGAACAAGAGTCGAGGAGCATGGAATATTTATTGAAGGAGAGAATGCTTCTAAGATAGAGAGAAGGTGAGGTGGATTCCTAACTGGTGGTTAACTTGTTACACCGGGTTGAACTGAAATAGTATGGTGCTGGGTGTGGGAGGTCCACCTGGGGGTTGTTGCCAGTAGCGTAAGAGGCAGAACTAGAGAGAAGACAGGCTGGTAAGGAAGCTCTTTGAAAGCTATTGGGGAGCTATTGAAAGCTACTGGTTCTTTGGGGCTATTTTTCTGAGGACCTTGACATGCTGGCTTTATTGGTGAACCTGTTTGTTCTGGTTGGAAGAGCTCAGAATCTCATTATCATAGCAGATGGATATGACTTATTTTGCAGTGGATCAGGTCTCCACTTTGAGAATCTCTTCCTCATTCAGGAGGGAAAGATGGTGCATAGCTAGCACTGCCGATGTTGATCCTTACTGGCACGAGCCCAGGAAACACACCTGCATGAGACATAGTCATGGGCTCTAGGCTCTAGGCCTCAAGTTGGACTCTTGGGGGGCATTGTCATGGGCTGTAGATCCTCAGCTGGACTCATGAAGGATATTGTCATGAGATCCAAGCTCTCACCTGGATTCCTTGGTCCTTACTATGTGGACAGACTTTCTTCACTGTTGTATGTGATTTTTTGGGTGACTATTAGAAAATAATTCCATGAAACATGCCCTGTATTGTATTGCTCCA
Source organism: Myocastor coypus (assembly GCA_004027025.1). NCBI lineage: Eukaryota > Metazoa > Chordata > Mammalia > Rodentia > Myocastoridae > Myocastor > Myocastor coypus. Next base: position 58,246 of record PVJA010009562.1, read on the forward strand.
CTTGCATAACCATAAACTATGACAGAAGGGGACTCACAAAGTGGATTGCTGAGGAGCCCATTTCTCAGGGAAAGCTATATATAGCAAATTCATGTGAGGTGAGGCAAAACTGTGATCAGCTGATAGAATCACAATTATAGTCACTTAGGTAATATTGATCCAGTGAGGAAACAAGTCGTGTAGCAAGTGTGCATGAAGAAACAAGGACGTTGGTTGGAAGGGGGTGGGTCAGGGACTCTTCCTGGACCCTCCACCCAGGTGATTGATACCTATCTAGAATATTCCTCAGTCATTGTGATTTATCTCTAGGGGAAGTATGTAGATGTAGTCATTGCATCTTTTGTCTTGTGGTCTGGCCTTCCAGGAATGCACCTCCACCCATAGCTGTAATGTATCTTCTGCACTGACTTCTTCAAGAATCTGGCCTGGAATACTACCTTTAATATTTCTACCTTGTTTAGCTGTTTATAATAATATCCCACAAATTTCTACATTTCCTTTATCGTGTGAAATAAATTTCCCAGAGAAATTGTCACCAATGGGCACTGATCTTCCCAGGGATGGTAGAGTGAAGAAGATCACGTATTAGGCAAAGCCAAGGGAACCTCGGCCCATGAAGCAGTTAGAGACATACGTTTTTTTTCTTCTACAGATGTATTCCAAAAACTTAAGAGAAAGTATAAAACTCTAAAATATTTCTTGACATTTCTCCAAACCAGAGCCAGAGCCAAGTCCTAAAGATTAAGAAACTTGTTTTAAAGTAAAGGACATTATCACCTATATTCTCATATTTTAATATTGCATGTTTCATCCCTTTCTCCATTCTGAATGTTCCTAAACAAATATCCTGAATAAAACAACTATGTATGATGCTTTTTTTCTGGTTAAAACTGTAATATTTATTAATGTGGTGTTAATGAAAGTGTTGGCACATAAGTTAATGGAAAAGAAAGAGTGCTCTGAAACAGACCCAAGCATATATGGTCAAATGATTTTCAACAGAAATGTCAAGACAATTTGATGTCCAAAATGGACAAATGGTACTGAAATAACTGTGCATCCATATATAAAACAACAAAACTTCAATCCCTGTACAATACGACATGTACAAACATTAATGTTATTACAGATAGATAAGTTATTTAGAAATGTGATAGGCATCCAGGTAGAGCAGGGCCTCGAAATGTCAGTGCAGAACACAACTGTGACTGCATGAGGCATTCACTGAAGGCCAGGCTTTAAGAAAAGAGGAACGACTCTATCCATATACTTCAGCCAGGGATGAACAGCAGTGATTGTTTTTTTTTTTTTTTTTTTTTTTTTTTTAGTGGCCGGCTCAGTGCAGCATGTGGTGCGGGGGATTGAACCGCAGTCCCTGCAGCTGCCTAAGCTTTCCTAAGCAGGTGCTTTAGACCACTGAGCCATCCTGCTGGGCCATGATTGGTATTCTAAATACGCATCAATCCCCTCAGGGTGGATGACTGAACCTCCTTAATCCCACCCCTTCCAGGATTTGTTTCCCCATTTGACCTCCATTTAATCAATATTACCTAAGGAACTATACTTGTTGTAATTCTATTGGTTGACCATAGTTTTGTCCCACCTTACACCTACCTTGTGACTTCCCATTGAGTCAATATTACCTTACCAACTACACTTATAATCTTGAAAGCTGACTAGAGTTTTGTCCCAGCTGGAACCTGCCTCATCTCATGGCTTTGCTCAATAAAATGACCGTGATAAGTGGGGTCAGTGGGCAACCCACTCCAGGACCCATTTTGTTTCTCTTACACAGAAGTTTTCTTTTTCTCAATAATTTCTTCCTGATGAAAATATGTAATATAACCATTGTTAAATTTAAACAATAAAAAATATTTAAAAAAAAATAATAATTTCTTCCTATTCTTTTTTTTTTTTTTTTTTTTTTTTTGAGACAGGGTCTCGCTATACAGTTCAGGCTGACCTTGAGCTCACTTTTGTAGCCCAGGCTGGTCTCGAACTCGCACCAATCCTCCTACCTCCGCCTCCCAAGTGCTGGGATTACAGGTGTGCACCAACACACCCGGATATTTCTTCCTATTCTTTTTTGTTTGTTTGTTTGTTTTTGTTTTTGTCTTTTTGAGACAGGGTCTTGCTATGCAGTTCAGGCTGGCCTTGA